>JAHQIW010005859.1:0-29935 GCA_019055375.1 Parelaphostrongylus tenuis | reverse complement strand
TTTGTAACAGGATTTTTTTTTGCTTTTTAGTTTTGCACTATGTAATCGCGATAAATGCAATAAAACTCATCATTGTTTTGGTAATAGCCTTGAGGATATGGCAAGAAAATATGAGCTCAACATTACAGAATGGCATTAATTTTGGTGTGAAATCTTCATATAGCTCAAGAAGGGTCTTTGTAAAGCCATGTAAGGTTGCCCTCGTTGTCCACAGCTTTAATGACAGCATTTGTTTCTACTGAATCATACTCCTCCGTCAAACTGATGATACCGAGGCAGAGCGGTCTCATGTACTCTCGTGAAACTCCAATGAATCTTGTGATCATGTGGATGTGATCTATGGCACTATCTTTTTCGAAATCCTGCTTGTTCGCATGGCTGTCCTTCGCTCAGTGTCCTGTCAATCTTGTTAAGGATAACTCGAGTGAAGAGTTTATAAACGACAGACAGCATTGGGCAATAATGGCCTTTGTCGTAAAGGTTATGCTTTTTGAACAACAATACAATCTTTCTGGTTTTCCATTGATTGGGGACCTTGCATTATGACAGGTAGCGAGTGATGAGCCCAGCCAAGGTGTTGGTGATAACTGGCGGTAAGCTCTTTAGACGTTCAGGTTTTATCCTGTTTGAACCAGATGTTGTTCTAGTTTTTCGTTTACTGTTTTGACTTTCTGAGGGATTTCAAAAGCTCGCTAGTCGCGAGAGCTTGAGACGCGTCCCAAGGTGGTTAATAGGGAAACTAAACGAATATCAAAGCGGCCGTGTGAATCCCAAAAACGCAAGTACGTTCAGAAAACAGGCTCACTCTTTCTGCAGCGCCGATTTGACAGACCTCTACTACCATCAGTAAAATTGATCAAACCTGCAATCAGGCTGCGGGATGTGCATTGGAGGCGGTTTGGAGCAGCCTCCAATAAATACCTTTCTTTGCTCTTCCGAGAGAGAGACTGGCAAGATACTCGTGAGTACCTAGTTCACACGTTTAGAGCCTAGCAATCTACAAGTTGGTATCAAAAAACGCTCTAGGCAGCAACAGAAATGAGCCTCATTTTCCTGATCCCAAAAGACCTCCTTGTACAGCATCGACTTGAAGGACGAGCATGGGCAGGATGACAAAATCTGGAAACCAAAATAGGCTGCTAAAATTTTAACGGGTTAATGTGACAGTTTATATCCATAATGCGCAAATGCTTTCATACAAATCCACTGTAGAAAATCTATTAACGTAAGCTAGGATAAGGTACGGCGTCATTGGCCTGGCTGAGACGATAAGACGCTATCCTTTTCACGCTGCTTATGACACCGGAGAAGAACTGTTTCTTGGCGTATGCAATAGCAGAACTGTCAGCGGCGTTAACGTTGCTGTAAAATCGAGCGTGATGATGAGCACTGATTTTCTAAAACAACTAACAACCCGGATCGGACGATTGGTGATGAAACGATGTGGATGAATGTTGGCTCTGACCATCTTCATTGCTTGCGCAGCTGCACCTAGATGTGGCGAAGACCAAAACGAAGCGCTCTATTTTGACATCGAAAAATCTTCAGGAAAGACCGTACATTCTACAAAGTCATTGTTGGAGATTTCAACCAAAAACTGCACCTAGAAGAGTATTTGAAGAACCTCATATTGGAATCCATGAACTAGAATAGAACGAATAGGGTGAGAAACTATCTAAGTTTATTATGACAATCAAAACCATCTCAGGTAACTCACAATTCCAAAAGCCTCACTCTTAACTGTGGACGCGGGAGTCTCCCCATGGAGAGTACCATAACGATGTTGACGACATTATTAGTAAATCGAAGAGTGTGCCTAGCCAATATGCTGTTATTTCAAAATCCCACAGGGGTCGAACCATGGTCTCCTTCGCTCAGCGTTCCATTTTTCACAGTAAGGCGGGAAAGGCGCTAAAAAAAACAACGCACCTACGAAACTACTACGAAGAGATGTATTCAGGTCACCAGTAGGCTCTCGGGAAAATACCATTGTTGGCCACTTCGGCAAAGATCACGACCGGCTCACTGAACATATTAATGTTAGCGCTATGAAGGCAACAGTCTCCAAGTCCCAAAGGCGTTTGTCGATTGAAGTTGATTCGTCAACGTGGAATTGTGCTGCTACAGGCAACAGGAACTTCCTGTTTGAACTTTCAATTTGCTGCAGAGAAGAGATGAAAGAGGACCCTCAAGAGGTACGAGCGGCAGTCATAACAGAAGCCGGGAAGAACATTAGCAAAGCCCAGTGAAGCTTCGCCAATTACAGGACCAAGATGAATGCACCTCGACGCCCCTACGGGACACGTAAGCTTTCAGAAAGGCAATGAAAAGAAACATTTACGATTACTACTCAGATCTCTTCAATGGCCATAACTTCTTACTGCCATAAGACCTAAAAGAGGACGAAATTATCGTTTCACCTGTTCCTCTCCTCCGAAATCCGACACATATCTCCTCGATAAAAAATGGAACCATGCTTGGTTCACACAGGACGAGGCTAAAATATCTGAAGAAATTACCGCCACTTCTCGTCATCTCTCTGGCTCGGCTCCGCTCGTTACCTGTTAGGATGCAAAATTCCGAATCAATGGAAAACCAGCAAGACTGTATTGTTGTTCAAAAAGGGAGACCTTCACGACATAGGCAACTATCGCTCAATTTACTTGCTGTCACTCAAATAATTACGTACAGTGATTCTCGCTCTGCACCGCCCCTGAGCGGTCGGTTAAATACTCTTTCCTTTCTATTAGTTATTGATTTTGGTTCAAACATCTCTTATGTTCTTATGTTCTTATATTCTCCGAATCATCTGGTAGGAATTCTGACTAACGGATCAAGCGTAGAAAGATATTCTTTGGGAACAACATTTTCAAACCTGTAAGCGTCTTTTCGACCTTAGAACATCCTCGATCGGTCGGTCCAATTTACCTACTTTCTTAAGTGATTCAGTTTCAACATCATCTCCAAATCAACAGAAAGGAAACCCGACTTTTAGGATCGGATACCGAACAAATTTTGTTGGAAGATACATCATCAAGATCTGGAGGCCTGAAACGCTCTTGCAAGGTGAAATCAGGAATCAAGAGAATATCCATCCGCACAATCAGTAATGAGGTCAGCCTCAGTACCCCGCATACTCGGTGCTCTCTCCTATGTCGTCAGGCGAAGAGACAAGCGGTGAAAGACCACAAAACCACTGGATACGTTTTTCGGGACACCATTGGAGCCGGATCTATTGAATACGCAGTCGACACTCCACGGAGATTGTTCTCTACTCTGTACGTATGATGCAAGAACACTCTCCACTAGCGTCGATCTTCACGCATTTCTTGAAGCAAAAATCAAGTAAAATTTCACGTAATTTCTGTAGGAGAAACGAAAACTAAGAACACAGACGTCTCTAGTGAATAGCAGGGAAAAGGTGCCATCACGAAATGCCGGAGGCGTAGGCTTTATCGTTCACCCGTCCATCACCATCTCGTCCATTCGTACAAAATCCTTTCGTCTCGCCCAGCTGTTCTTCGACTCCAACTAAAGCGCAGTGCTAAAATTACTGTAATCAACTGTTATTCACCAGCGGACGCAGCTGATAAACGCGGACTCGATGAGTTTCACCAGCAGTGGGAAGAAGTTATCCGTAATGATAAGGTATACTACAAATTCGTTGTCAGAGACTTCAATGTCAGATTAGGAAAGGCTAATGAGAGTGAATACAGGATTGGAAAATTTAGTGTAAGAGAAGAAACGAAAATGGGAACCTTCTAGCCGGACTTCTGTCTGCGGCACGTCTCTTCCACGCAAATTCCTTTTTCCAGAAAAGAACACCGTTGCTGGACATGGAGTCACCTGTCGACACGACGCATGCAGAAATCGACCATATCCTTGCCAAAAAGGTGCCTTCTTGACACAAACGTGGTGCCATCATTGTGTACTTGGTCCGATCACCCCTTCTTTGAGCAGAGATACGATTTAGCGGTAAGCTGGAGGAGAATTCATGTTATCAATCAAGGAGAGGTTGTCAAACCGTTCACGACGAGAAAATTGTAGACAAAATCCTATACAACCACTACTGACAGATTATGGATGATCCACCGAAGAACGTGAGCTGCTCGTCATAGGACCAAAATGTGAGCCTACTCAGCTTTACTTACTCAACACAGAAAAGCCGACGCGTTTCCTCCAGCACGAACGAGTCTCTCAAAAAGCGAAGGAATCTCAAGCTTGATCAAAATGCAACACAAATATCTCGGTTTATATCAAATACCAGCTAAAGAAGAGCTTTACAGGAGGACATACATCGGTACCGACAGAAGAAACTGCTAGAAGCAGCACAAGAAAGATCAAATCCGAAGAAGTATCCCCAGAATCTGTGTGATTATAGCTTTCCGCTGTCAGCGATGACATACGAAGATGGGATCACGAAAGCTTCCCGCCATGATATGGAATTGATAACGGATAAATCCTGCATCAATCTTTTCCGTCCACTATCCCTGTCTCTGACACCACAGTCCCAATTGGAGAGAAATCGCCTGGTATTCTGCTCTCTAAAGTTCGAGTTGCGATAGAAAACATGAAAAAAGGCGCAGCTAAAAGACCCGATAACATTTCTTCCGATTTGCTGCGAGCTGGAGTCCATAATTTACATACTCTTCTCAAGGCAAATATGACATCTCACCTTCATTGCGAAAAAATTTCAGACCATGGAGGACGTCGCGCGCACTTATCTTCCACAAAAAGGTTGGCGAAGGAACCTTTGCAACTATCGTCCACTCTCTTGTTAAGCATATTTTACAAGCTTTTGACGGAGATCATGCTTCCGCGCATGTCAAAACATTGGATAAGGCACAACCAACTAAGCAGGCAAGATTTCAACAAGAATTCTGCTACATGGACCGCATCCAAGCAGTGTCGAGGGTCTATGGGAAATATCACGTGCTCTTGATCTTAACTTTCACCGACATAAAAAAGCATTTGATAGCGTCGAAATGAACGCAGTCTTATCGACGCTTGTCAATCAAGGAGCGTATCCGCCCTACATAAGAACTTCATTAGACTGCTATCGGAACTGTACCACGAAAATCACATCCATTGGGAAATTGGTTCAACAAGGCCACACAATATCGCCAAAGGTGTTCACCGCCGCAATGCAGTGGATAATGAAGTCACTTGACTGGGACGAGAAGGGCATAGACGTCGATGAAAATTACTATTGAATCTTCGTTTTGCGGATGACATTGTCTTATTCTCGAAAAGCACTAATGAAGCAGAGACGATGCTCAAGGAACTCAGCGGAGTGGGAAGGAAGATCGGACTGCGCATAAATCGCATGAAACCTAAGTTCATGAAGAACCAATGGTGCAATGACAAGCATATCAAACTGAAAAAAACTTGAATTACGGAGATTTCCTTGTACATGTAGCCTGGTCCTTCACTAAATATTTAGAACAATATGGAGGAGCAACTTGACAGAAGTAGCAAAGCAGCGTTGGCTGCATTAGCGCCTCTCAAAGAAACCACCGACAAAATAACGGACCCCCAAATTACACATGAACCTCTTTCATTCAACAGTCTTCCCAGCACTTTGCTATGCAGCGGATACTTGGGCTAAAACTTCGACCAGGTCAAAACTCCTGCGAACAACTCACAGAGCGCCTGAACGATGTCTTCTGAAAATTAGTCGACGCTCACAGCACCTAGCCGGCTTGTGCAGCTTATATCCCAGGAATTTATCTCCTCTTCGTGTAGAAGAATTCACATCGATAGCGAAGTACAGATGGGCCGGTCATATAGTAAGAAGATCAGACGGCAGATGGACGAAACGAACCATGGAATGGAACTACGAGAATACGCTCGTGCTTGAGGACGACCACCTACACTTAGGCGGGCGTATTCACAAGAAGAATTAATCAGCTGTCTTCATATCTATATCTGCGTCAGCTGTATTCTCACCTGCCGACATTCTGCAGATCACGGTGCGAAACTCGCGCCAGTGGCCATGTTCGAATGAAACCACCGCTTTGGAAGGCAATCGCTAGAAGACGAAACGCATAGAACATGTGCTGGAGTCCGCACAATTTGTGAGGACGGACCGTCCAGGTATTCAAACGAGTGATTCTGATCAGACTGACAGAACACTAGACGAAGGCCAACATGAGAGCAAGCAGAGTTTTGATAAGATTTGGTACTATGGACCACATCCACACGATCACAAGTCTAATGAAAGTGACAAGAGAGTACAAGGGATTGTTCTGTATCACTTTAATCTAACTGAAGAAGTCTTCGGTCTAGTGGAAACAATTGTAGAGACTCTGCACAATAAAAGCGTCTCTACTCATTACACTGCGACTTTTCGTGAGTATGTTAGGATTTCACAAGCAAAATAGGACAAGTTTATAACGATAATACTATCAACGCAAGGACAGGGGCCTACAAGGCGATAAAATCTAGCCAGAAATATATACATTTTTCCTCAAAACGTCACAAACATTAAAATGAGACAATTTAGGAGTGGAAATCGACGGTACATATTATATTACTTTTGCTTCGCTGATTATATCGTCTTACAATAACAAGTATCAGCCAGGAGGAAAGAATCTCGATCGATTTCGACAACGCATGTGCAAGGATTGGTCTTTGTCTAAATCCAACGAAGACGATGTAATGAGGAACGGATTAGCTTTGAATGCACCTCTCCAAACAAAACAAACATCTTCGAATGCTCCAAATAGGTCTATCTAGGTCGTGTAGTCAACATGATGAGCGACCTGCTGAAGAGTTGAGCAGGAGGAAGCGAACCGCTTGAGGAACGTTTGTTGGCAACAAGGAACTACTAAGGAGGCAGTAAACTCTAAGTTCATGTGTGCATTTTTGATTCAATAGTTATTTCTGCTCTAACTTATGCAACAAGAACCTGGTGGGTACGAAAGCAGGATGAATGATAACTCATTGGTATTGGAGGAGCATTCAAAAGGCCGATCCCATATATCGCAAGTCAAGGAAAGGATCCAAAGTTCTGATTTACGTCAACGAATGAAGATCAAAGTTGTTCTTCCAAGCGCCATGCTATCGTAAATAAAGTTGGCCCGACACGTAGTGCTCTTCAATGATATCTTATGGTCGAGAACCATTAGAGAGTGGATTCCTCAGTATGTCATGCTTTCTACAGGCGTCCACTGACCCGATGGTCTGATTTCTTCGCGATAAGCCTGGGAGGAAGATATGATGCTCAACAAATTCATAAAACGAGAGTGAACAACTTATTCTTGCACGCGATGAGAAAAAAGGAAGTTTTGCTAGCTCCCGCTCGAGTCACTTGTTGATCAGTGCGACGACAGGTGATACAGGTAGGAGAGGATGCCGAAATTTGGAAAAGAGAACCGGTGGAAAGACAAATTTATCCTCTTTTATTTCATATGACGGCAGAAGGACAGAAGCATCGGGGTCTTGCGAATGCTCTTTCCAACTTCTGTAACTTCGGCCAAAATTGCTACCCATGTCTGTTTGAGATCTTCTTCTATCTCTTCTCTGCAGCGTTTCGTAGTTTCGGGTGTGAAGCTTTGGTTGTCTGTAGCACACGCGATTCCACGTTGACGTATCAGCTTGAGTGTTTCTGGAGACAAACGTCTCTTCGCGACCTTGAGACTCTTGGCTTTCGTAGCGTTAACGTAAAGAGACTCAATGAGGAGATCACATTCTTTGCCGATGTTGTCAATATTAATATCTTCCCAAGGGCGTACTGATAACTTGGATACATCCCAATTCATAGCTTTGGTAATTTGTTGTTCAAATTTATCTTCTCTTCCTCCTTACCGCGAAAAATGGAATGCTGCGCCAAGGAGGAGATAATCTGATTTTGAGCACAGTTTAGGAATAAGGAAGGCATCAGATAAACAAAATCTTTGATTTATAAGCTTTCATCTTTCTCTATGGTCCTCTCCATTAGGAGACTTATATGTCCATTGTTGACAGTGAAGCTTTTAGAATTGTGGAGTTAGTAGGGATAGTTTTGGTCGTCATGATAAACTCAAATATCCGCTCACTCTATTCGTTTCATTCTAGCCCGCGGTTCCCAATGTGACTTTCTTCAAGTGTTCTTGCAGTTTCATTTTAGGTCAAATCTGCGTTGGTAAGAGCGAAAAAATTCAATGGAAACGTTCTAGCAACGTTGTAGTCAGGAGAGATGCCGTCGAAATCTCTGCGACTGTAGTGTTATTCATATGCCCTGATAAACGATGAACGAACTCCATCTACATGGTACAATAGTATGAAGTTGCGCCGCAAATTCCCATATTACTTCTTTCCTTAAATCATCGCTTCAAACCTCAAAACCTTTCCAAACTTGAAAATCCCACATTTAACGTTGAAAATCAAATTGCAACAGCAGGAATGATGAGTGGCATAGCATGAGAACCGTATAAAATTCGGCAGCAATCTATTTAAAGCAGGAGGCCACATACCGTACGTACTTCCGCAACCCAAAACGCATTCTACTTTCATAAAAAAATCCTAGACAAGTGGAGGATGTTGGACGCAGTGAGCGTAGCAGAAGAGATCTCAGTAGTTGACGTTCGATATACCCGTTTAGTGTGCTCTATAGGTTGCTTTACTCGAGTCAAGGATCTCGAATAAGGTGTAATCAGTTAAGCAAGCATTGGTACGACGGAGATTGTGATCGTTCAAGTCGTGTAACCGGTCAACGGAGTTTGTTGGGAGCATCACCTAGCCTTGCCCGAGCCTTCAACGAGTATGAGAAAGCGCTTGCCAGCGTTTAGACAAATGCAGTTTTTTATAGTTGACAAGGGATTAATCCATAGCTGATGAGAACCCTGAGTGCTTAGCACAATCGTGCAACTTTTACAACGACTTCTAATTTTTTCTATAGAGAAAAAATTTGGCAAGGAAATACCGTGTAGCCAAAGTTTATTGCACTGGATATCCAAGCCACACGATCGGGACAAGAACTGTATACGCATTGTCAGAAATTTCGGCCACTTCACCATTATGATAACAAATAGTCATTTTGTGAAAAATCTTTGGAGAATTATCAGAAAATTGATGATGATGAGTTCAACTTAATGGAAGCTCACGCAGGGGATAGACTGAGCAAGAGGCTCATCTAAAAGAAACTTGGCCAAAAAGCAGTGAGCTTTAGTTGTATGGTTCATTGATTGTAGTCATCACCTTGTTCTCGGACTCTGCATTAATATAAACAATAGTATGAAGGAGAAAGCAGAAAGAAAAAGGATATTATTAACACTGGTTGTATCAGTGATTTTCGAACCGTTTTTTGGATCTCTCACCGCTATGTCATTCAGCACGTCGGCTGAGGCTAAATATAAGGAATTCTGCATGGACTCTAAAACAATGCAAGAACCTTTCTAAATAACCGCTCAATTAATGGCAGACTCTTTTGTGACTGACATCTACCATCTCCATTTACATAAAAAAATTTTAGGAAGACTTAGCGGGCCTAGCAGACGTCACAGTGTTCAAAGCTACCATAAGCAATGTGTACTCGAAAGATGCAAACGCGAATTACATTGGAGCTCGTATTGTTAAAAGAGGCCGCGTAAAGCATTAATTCAATGCTCTTTTTGTATTAAGCCAGTTAACATATTTCCACCTTGTAGTAATTTTTGTAACAGCACTAAAAACAAGTAGCGCTTCTCCTTATGGAATGTAATTGACCCTCAAGTAGTGGTACTAAGAGTTGACAAGTACTTTTCATTTTTGGTTCTTTGACAAGTGTTGCTTCCTTGCATTCCAACGGTTCATAGTTGATCTGAACCATTACTTGCCCCAATATATTCGAGATTATTGCATCAGAAATAAGAGCGCTACGTCCATGCTGTTCTAGAACGTCAAAGACCTAAAAAGCAAATTTGTTTTACTGAATAGCAGAGTTTGATTAGAAGCACATAAAATCACATTCAATGCTAAGCAAGCTATGCTTGCTCTGGAGAGTGAACTTCCTAGTAAACTGAAGCCTATTTTTCTAAGATTTTCACGATTACTTTATTGATAAAAACCTGAATTTAAAATCTGCAAACTGTTTGCATCACAAACATGACACAAATGCCTGAGCAGAATTCTTGTCCGTGGCAATGCCAGAAATCATTGTACGAACAATGTTGTCAGAACTGTAAACCATGTTAACAGGCAGACTAAAGTCGGTGACGGTGGAGTTCCTTGATCTCGCTGTAAGGAGATTTGGTGATTTTAGTAGTGAGTGACTAAAATTAGTTCACTGTGTCTCTTCATTTGAGCTCTTTTTGTAGACCTCGCTCAAGAACAATAACAGTCTGATAATGATTTAACATGTTTTGATCAGTTTGTGAAGTCTCTTAAGAGATTGACAGACGCCTGCTTCGCCCTCAAGGGCTCGTAGTAGCACAGTCTCTTGGTTCAGCCGATCCCTTCAGGCTATACTTCTTTATAAAGGAATCTACTCCAGACAATAAATCACCAAAAGTCAGGTGGCAAAAACCCTTGACATTGCAATGATCATCGGCTGATTGAAGAGCACCAGCCACAACATCGACTGCTGGTCACAGCAGTGTCAGAGAATTCTGACAACTGACGTCAGGTGGCTTATTGTTCAGTGTCGATTCCTCTATAGAGAAGTATAGCGTTAAAGTGGCTTAACCAAAGAATACTTTACCTCTGACGACTCCGGGAAGACAAAGCGGCCGCCTGTCTAGCACTTATCGGACCTCACAAAAGGCTTAAAACATGTTATATAGTTATCAATTCACTTTGTTGAATGATTTTTCAAAATTTCTTCGTTCTCATTTTTCTCTCTCTCTATCTTTTTTTGATCAAAGGCTTGGAATCAGACAGTTTCTTAGAAGTGATGAAATCTTATTTATGTGATATTCTAATTAGACCTTGCAGCTTTACATTTGAGCTCGTAATTGCTGCACTGCCACCAAAGTTCCCTGTTTTTTCATTACCTTGACCTGGTGGCATTACTCCGCAGCTCATCACTGTCGTGAATGTTAGCAATGAAATGATTAGGGAACAGCTCAGAAGTTTTGCCATATTTGTAAGAGAGTTCAATTGTGGTTTCTGAAAATTTGGTATTATACCCTTGGATAAGAAAGGATTCTTTACTTTTTCATAGAAATCATTCATAAGACAACCAATAATTTGAAACTCAGCATTGGGATGATAATGACATCGGAACGACAGATGTTTGTGCAGTTTTTTGACATTTTCAGCTGTAGAGAAGAATTCTTTGAAGCTCTTTCTGCAGTAGATTCTACTATCCGAAATCATGAGGAGATCAATTAGCGGAGAAAAAGTGGATTGTATGTTGAATGAGAAGGTGGCACGTAAAAGCAATCTCCCAAAGGTAACTCACTAGATGCATCAATATCTCGTACTCCTTAGATCATATTGATCGTCAATGAAGCGCAATTTTCGTACTTCAACAATGGATTTTCTCGTAGTTTTGCGAAATAATTTGAGTTCTCCGTACCTCTAATAGAACGTGATTCTCTCTACAAGTCTGTTTAGTTTTGTGCATAAATAACTCCTATGTGCAAAGAATACCGCGAAGTGGGAACGAAATTTTGATGTAGCTCTAATACTGCGCCATAAAAACCTTTTCGAGAACAGGTTTAAGCTCAAAATTTAACTAGATTCGCTCTATTGAAAGATTCTGGAGAGTGTGATAAAATGCTACCTACAGAGTTTAGCTGAGCAAATAAGGCAAACCAAATGTGAAATATAATTTTGCAGCTAGCGTACTACAAAGACCTTTTCGAAAACGAAACAAAGTTTCAGAAGCCTTGAATTGAGCTGTTGAATGGTTGTTTAAATTCTACATGGAAGGCTATGTTCAGCAAAAAAGATTTCTGAAAATTTGAGGATTAAAATGACTGTCATCGCCCGCAAAGAGTCAAAGACCTGATGCTTTCATTAGGACTTTCAATCGATTATCTTGAGGCCACGCTTAGAATAGATATCACATTATAGTTCACAGCGTTGTTTGAGCTTGAAATATGTAAAACATCGTATCTGACAACAGGTTCTAAGACTAGCCAAAAGAAGAGTCCTCACATTCTGGTAGACGGAAATGGGCGAGGGACAAGATGGCTTTGGAAATACAACAATACACGGCAGAATGGGAATTTGACTTCGAAGGTGATCGTCGTGAAAACAACTAAATTGAGAAAATAACCTCTGCCTGAAGCAAAAAAAACTTTCCCGAAATGAGAGTATCAAATGTACTAAAAAACGCTTCTAAAAACGCAATCTAAGTCTTAGTAAGCAAAAGCTTTCTTAGTCACCCTTTCGAAGGCTTATAATGAAGGTGAGTGTTTATGAAGCTGCCAACAAATCATAGTTCCTCGACAATATTTTGAAAAAACAAGCGGACTAGTGTAAGAAGTCACGTATTATTACAATGGCTGCAAAGTAACAAGATGGCGCAAAAGTAACGGCGGATGTAGATAAAACTACCAAATCATTATATTTAAGCTCAAATACATCTTTAACAGTCAAAATAAAAGACAGTCATCGAATGCTTTTTGCAATAATCATTTGAAACAATTCCAGAACGAATATTTAAGACCTAAGCAAGGTTGGTGCGCCAGGGCCAGGTGTTTCGGAGGTCTCACCCTCCTCGTCAGTGACCAACGCCCCACAATAAGCCCTGAACTGTAGCAAGGATGGAGCCGTATGTGGTGACGGCTTTGCGAACAATGATACTGGTCCACCACCACTTCTCAATCGATAGATCTCAGTTGGTACAGCCAATCTCGTTTAGGCTTTAAACATTCTTTTGGAATTATTATGATGTTTATTGCGAGGTTTTGAAAACAGGATGCCCTGAGTCAGTTTTGTTCTACCAGCCGAGATCCATCGACTGAGAAGTGGTGATGAGCCAGTGTCATTGTAAGCTATGGCGTCATCACACGTATCATTCCTTGCTACAATGCAGGACTCAATGTGGGGCCTGGGTCACTGAAGAGGAGGGCGAGACCTCCGAAACATGAGTGTATGGCCCTGGCGTACCAAACTCGCTTAGGCTTTAAACATTCTTTTTGAAATTGAAGTAAGAACCGTTAATCAATTAATACACTCTTGTTAACGAAAAGTAAGCCTGTAAATTCCTGTAATTTGAAAAATCGTGCCTTCGAACTTGATGAACTTCTGGAAGGCACCTTCTATTACCTTTTAGTTGTGGATACGGCAAGAAGTTGTCGAGACACTCGAAGGATTGGTAGTCCGTGAGCGCAAGATCCGGAGAATGCGAAGAATGAAGCAAAACTTTGTGTCACAGTTCGTCCAACTTACAAACGTACGCTGTGCCAGGTGTGGCTGTCGACTAGCTCTGACTGAACTGTCATTACTTCTCACCAGCCTTATCACTTATTCAATTTGCTTCATATAGTGAACAACCGTTGGATGGTCGACGCTGATTTTCCCTACTACATCGTGTGTTGTATAAAGAAGATGAGCCTCAATAACTTCGGTCGATGGCAACTTCTCAAGGCGAGCCATAACGCTCCTCAATTGTAAAGTTCTCGCCTCTTTTATGAAAATGTGCTGTTGATGTTGACTGCTTTACAATCCATTTCAAACTCGAGATCTAAAACCGCCATTATCTTTGAACCACACTATCATTTCCATAGTCTAGAATGATAAAATAAACGACAAGTGAAACGTTATCAACAAAAAACATAGAGCAGGGAAGGGGTATTAATACATTTATAACATTGCCACATTTATTCAAGAATTCATTTCTATTTCAAGCGGCAAATTTCAACATTGCATAAACCACAATTAATCCGGTATTAATTTCTTAATTTAGTGATCCGACTCATTTTCGCAAATTCAAACAAGCGAGTCTGCGTGGCTGTGTATGAGCGTCTGCCCGTCTGCTTGATTTTCCACGAGACGCGATGCGCCCATTACAGTCGCTAGTGAGTTTCGACGAAGCGCGGTAATCAAGAAAATGACTTCCATGGCTCTTGAAGGGTTAAGTTAATCCAATTTGTCACAAAGGCCGGCACTATGCGGCTTTGTGAATGATGGAAAATTAAAAGTTGAAAAGATGCAGGAAACATTCACAGAATGACGTATTCCACAGGATCATCTGATTTGCCATGTGCCTTCAGAAAAGGCCATTCGTTTATGAACGAAAAGTAGTGTCTGTATTTGATTTCTTGGAAATTTGAATGCGGACTTCTTGCGAGTTTGTAAAAGTAAAGAATTTTTTTTGCGTAATTTTACAAGTAGCAAAATTTTCATCGACTAGTAAAGGTACTACATACCATTTGTGACAAAATAGTTTGCAAAAATTGTTAGGTCAAAGCAGGCAGAAATTAATTGAATACACAGTTTATTTCGAGCATCTTAGCGTTAATTTCACTCTTTAGCCGACGGTCGCAACAGATGAGAAGAAATGCGATCCAAACGGACCAGATGCCAATATTCGGATCGCTTTGATCACTACACCTTGCCACATTTCCCTTCTCCAGTTGGCCAGGACAAAGTTTCTGATCTACTCAAAGTTTTTAAAACCAATCTGTCCCAAGACCGACTGTGTATTAACCTCGGCATGCTTAAGTAATTCTTATTTTTTCTTTCTTATGCGGGGCACGACGTGCTAGATCCAAACTTTATCCACACAATCAAACAGCTAACGTTTCGGCAGGTTGCCTTCGTCAGAGCCTGGAAAGGTCAAAGTTGTTCACAGTCCAATCAGTCAAACTTTTCCATCACTTCTTCAAAAAATTGTCAGACCTAGATTTCGATAGCATCAAGCACAAAGTCAACCTTAAACATACTTAAGTATGTAAGAAGTACAAGTATGCATACTTAAATATGTTTAGGTTGACTTTGTGCTTGATGCCATCGAAATCTAGGCCTGATAATTTTCTCTAAAGAAGTGATGTTAGTGTTTGACTGACTGGATTGTAAACAACTTTGACCTTTCCAGGCCGACCTGCCAAAACGTTAGCTGTTTGATTGTGTGAAAAATGTTTGGATTTAACACCTCGTGCTCCACCTAAGAAGAAAAAAAATAAGAATTACTGTACCAGTCTGTGATAAAAAAGAAATGTTTCAACCATGAGAGTTCCTGAGATGGGCAGAGCTGTATAGGGGAAAAGGGTCAATATCCATGCTTAGGCTTATGGTGCACTCCACCGCCTTTGTTTTCATCTGAGCACACAAGGAAGTTCTTGTAGTGCCGACGATTATGCAGTGTGGTCTCATCATCACGTTGTAGACTGCAAATAAACTATTTATTTGAACGATATATAATCTAGTAAAATATTCTAAGCTTCCCATGAGGTCTGCTGTGACACTTATATAGATTAGACATGCGCTATGGCCTTTCGACCTTAGCAGTGTCACGGGGCCTTACAACTCGCTCAGTTCCTTGTGAGGAGATACAGTCCTTACATATAGATGAATCACACTTCACATACTTTATTGGTCCGTCTTTACAGTGTTTTTCACTGTGCGGATACCAGCACTTCTAACACTCAATTTACTTTTCTTCGACTTCTTCTTGGAAGTCGTAGAGTACTGGTTGAATACGTCTTTTTGAAATCAGGATCATAGTCTGGCTGCAGCATTCCATAAGGAGATCGTTATTGGCTGCTGGAGCGTCGGGAGGTGGAGCTCGGCCCCGTGCGCTTCCACGAGCATCACAATCACTCGACGACGACGTCAGATTATGTGCTGTTTTGAGCAAGGTCTCAAAAAGCAGTCGAATATAAAATTATTATTCAATTTATTAGCCACGTGCAATCGACTATAAAGCACTGCATGCCCGATAATCATTCCACCTAACGGGCATATCATATTTTGGTGCCGATTCCTTTGATGTAGAGAGCATAAACCCTTACAAGGAACTGAATTAACCGAAAGGCACTGTGCTACTGATGAGGCTAAAAAGTCGAAACGTACGTCTAGCATTGCGTGAAGGACATAACAGGCCTCACAAAAGGCTTAAAATGATATCAGATTAATGCTGTTTTGAACGGAGTCTCAAAGATAGCCAAATATAAAGATATTTATTCAGGCGTCGTAAAAAACCTACAAATGCTCTAGCATCTTTAGCCGGGAACCAAAGAAAAAACTTGCTCAACTAGCAGAACACTTGACTCAACCTACAAAATCTCCCATAAAGCAGGCCACTGAAACTGGATTTAACAAGTTACAAAGAAACGTCATGGGTACTGCTTCCCATCTAAACCTGTAAATTGCCAGGACACTCTTCTGTGAGGCCAATCCACAGATTTTTCAGCAAATGTCGCATAGAATTCCAATTGGCCTTTCCTCAGAAAATGAAGGAAAGAAGACTGGCATATGTCAACTAAACAGCGGAATCCTTGATATACACAGGGAAAGGGTTCTTTTGCGAAATGTTGTTCTAGACTTTTCGTCTTTCCTCTTCCTTTTCCATGTTGTAATTTCCTAGTTTTTCTCTTCCATCGCACGGTGATCCTCCCACATCATGCAGCGCGTATTGGATGCCAGTATCATCTCTTAATATTCACGGGCCGATACAAATATTGAAAACAGTAGATGAGTTCCATTACAAATTCAAAAATGTTATTTGCGGCAGTGACGCACTTTGCAAACTTGCTGATGGAGAGTCAATGAGAGAAAGTGTAGGGTCAGTGAGGGTTATTATAGGTAGCGAATTTAAATCAAAAGGGAAGAATTAAGGAAGGTCCCTCTCTAAGATTAGAGAGACCGCATTCCTGCAAAGTGTGGAACTGATAATTAATTTTTGTACTTCAAAGAACACTTCACCCAATCTATCCTGATCAGGATAGACAGAACACTGAACGAAAGACAGTCATGTAAACAAATAGGGTTCAGCAAAGGATTTAGTGTCATAGTAAACATTCACGCAACATCCAACATCCACCATACTCTCTGAAGTTTCATCAGAGTACAAAAGACCGCTCTGCCATACTTTCACCGATTCGAAAGAAAACTACTGATTCAGTGGAAACAGAAGAGGTCATTAAGTCTCTGGACACTTAGAGCGTCAGTGCTCGGTATATTACGATCATTCGCGAGTTCTTACAAAATTTCACAAGCAAAATATTGTCATACTGTTACGATATTAACCACATGTATTGCATGTTTAGCGATATTAATTACATGTATTGCCGTTGGTCGTTGAGTGACGAGAGCGGGCACAAGCAACACTTCCATATTCCCTATTGCGCGCAAGAGTAGTCCAGTCGTCCCCCATGCTCTAAAAATTCGTCGAGCACCAAATCTTTCTTCTATGGGTTTTCAAAGAAATCGGGCCGTCGGGTCGGTAGTCTTCCTGTAGAACGCTTGATATCCCGAGGAATTCAGTCGGTAACGGCTCTCGCCCACTGGCTGCCGTTGAAGCGCATCACGTGTCCGGCCTACCTTATTTTCGTTATCCTGGCATGTGGGTTAGCGTCTCTGATCTTCAAAACTTGACGCACGATTAAACTTTGGACCTTTTTTCTCATTTGCGAGATGCGGGATACTCCTAGCATCTACCTTTCGACTGTGCATGCAATAACGCCAAGTGATCTTTCATCCTGCCCACGTAGTGACCAGGTTTCTGCTGTATATGAGAGAGCAGGGGTCATCGACGAGTAGGAAAGGTGGGAACGGAGTCGGATGCTCTCTGACCTCTTCACGAGATTCTCGATGGTCTCAAATGTTCTTCAGGCCGGTTGCTTCCTCTTGCATTCTAGAGCTAGATCGTCCATCATGTTGACCTCATGACCTACATAGACTTAACTGGAAGCATTTGGAGATATTCGTTCCACTGAGCATGAATAGATATTCAAAGCCTATCAGAAGACCGTTAAATTTCACTCTCATGTAGTCCCATTCTAATGTAGGCGTGACATTTGGAGGGTGGCAGTGAATAACTTTGGCGAAATTGTAAAGCCTTGTCGAAACCCTCTTCTTGCGTCGATGGTAATATTGCTGAAAAAATGGCGATATTTGGTTGTGAAAGCTTTATATACTTCAAGGAGAATCGTTATGTGTCGAGTAGGGAGCGCCGTGGTAGTTCAGAGCCTCTATAGCCTCCTCTGTTTCCACTGAATCTGAGGCTTTCTTCAATTCGATGAATGTGAGACAGAGCGGCAATTCTTACTCTCGTGAAACTTTGATGAGTCTTTGTGATCACGTGAAGTGGTCTATGGTACTAAATCCCTTTTGGACCCATGCCTGTTCGCACGGCTGTCTTTCGTCCAGTACTGTGTCAATCCTGTTTAGGATGACTTGGGTGAAAAGTTTATAGACAGCGGACAGCATGCCGACTGGGCGATAATTGCCTATGTCGTGAAGGTCTCCCCTTTTGAATAACAATAGGGTCTTGTTGGTTTTTTACTGAATGTGGACCTTGGATTGACAGGTAGCAAGTGAAGAGCCGAGCCAGGATGATGATGAGAACTGGCGGTTGGTTCTTCAGGTGTTGTGGTGTAATCCTGTTTGGACAGGGCGCTGTTCTGTTTTTCGGCCGACGATACTGCATGTCGGATTTTGGAAGGAAAGATCCATGGAACGACAGATTCATTATTATCCAATTTGAATGACTGTAGGAGAGTAAGGATCACGGACTTTGAGGAATCCCACTGGGTTAGTCACGCGGGCACGTGGCGCGCCCCCATTGCTGGATTGGTGAACACAATGCGAACCAGAAGCGATCACGTGCTTTCCAGAAATGCTTGTGGATTCATGAAATGACGCATCTTCTTCTGTAGCGCTGACTTCACAAATCTCAACTTCTATGAGTTCAAGTCGGCCAAAAGCCTGCAATCAAGCGGCTGAGATCTACATGGGAGTGGTTAGGGGTCGCCTTCAGGAAATAAGTATAAACATCTCCTCCGAGCGAGACTGAAAAGCTACTCATCAGTGCCCAGCCCCACGTTTAGAGCCTAGCCTGTTATACGTTGGGCACAAATAACGCTAGGGAACATAAATAAAATGGGCCTCATTCCCTCAACCCGAAAGAGCTCTTGATATGACAACGCCAGGTAGGACAAGTACGGAGAAGATGCTAACATCTCAGGGTCGAACTAGGCTTCCAAAATGGTAAATGACTAAAATGACGATCTGTACACACATTGGAAGAACACTTGCTCATGAATCGTTAAAGGAGATCTATTGTTTCAAGCAAGAAGGATAAGGTACGACGCCATTGGAAAGGCCGAGACGAGAAGATACCATTCTTTTCACGCTATTTATGTTGCCGGATAAAAAGCTGTTTTTAAAATATGCCATAACAGAAGTGTTGGCGACCTCCTCAAACCGAATTTGACCGTGAACATCGATTTATCTGAACAACTAACAACCGGTATCAGACGATTAGTGTAGAAACAATGTGGTTCAATGTCGACTTTGACCATTTTCGTTGCTTACATACCAACATCAAGATATGACGACGACGAAGTCGAAGCGTATCAAAGGTTTTGCCTGACCGATGTTGCTATTGTTCCTAGGTTCTACACGGAATCAGACTATCGCCTCTTTCGCGCAACGTCCCGTCTATCGTGAAAGGAGAGAAAGCCGCTAAATTCGAACAACGAAGTCTTTAGAACGACCATAAACTGGGATGTATTCAAATCATTAGTCGGCTCTTGGGAAGATACCGCTGTGGACAACATCGACGAAGAATACGATCGACTCGTTAAATATCTTCGCGTTAGCGCTATGAAAGCCGAGAGTCCTACGGTCACGAAGAGACACTCGAGCTCCGCAGACACTCGAGCTGATAGGTCAACGTGGAATCGCACGAGCTACAGGCAACCGAATCTTAACGTCCGAACTTGCGAAACGCTGCAGAGAAGCGATAAAAGAAGACCTTAAAGAGAGAAGAGCAGCAGTTATGGCAGAAGCTGCAAAAGCTGGGAAGAGCATTCGCAAAGCCCAGCGAGGCTTCGCCAATTATAAGACCAAGATGATTGCACTCCGATACTCTGACGGGGCACTTACAGCTTCGAGAACGGCTATGGAGAAAATCATCCATCAATACTACTCGGATTTATTCGCTAGCCATGTCCTCTTACCGTCATATAAATTGAAAGAGGACGAATATGCCGTACCACAGGTCCTCCCTTCCGAAATGCGGCACGCTATATCGTCGGTGAAGAACAGAAACAACACCCGGTCCAGACAGGATTAGACAAGAACATCTGAAGAACCTGCCGCCAGTTCTCATCAACACCCTGACTCGGTTCTTCACTCGCTACCTGTCAGAATGCAAAGTCCCTATTCAATGGAAAACCAGCAAGACCGTATTGTTGTTCAAAAAGGGAGACCTTCACGACATAGGCAATTATCGCCCTATCTGCTTGCTGTCCGTTGTTCATAAACTTTTTACTCGAGTCATCCTGAACAGGATTGACAGAACACTGGACGAAGGACAGCCATGCGAACAAGCAGGGTTCCGAAAGGATTTAGTGCCACAGACCATATCCACACGATTACAAGACTCATTGAAGTTTTACGAGAGTACAAACAACCACTCTGTATCACTTTCGTCGATTTGAAGAAAGCCTTTCATTCAGTGGAAACAGAAACAGTAATAGAGGCTCTGAATAGCCGGGACGTCCCTACCCTGTGGCATAATGAACATTCGTGAGCTATATAAAAATTTCACGCCCTAAATATCTCCATTATACAACAATATTACCATTGAAGTAAAAAGAGGTTTTTAACAAGGCGATGCAATTTCGCCAAAACTATTCACTGCCACCTCTACAAAATGTCATGCGAAGACTACAATGAGACGATATAGGAATGAAAATCGACGATCGACAATCAAACCATATTCGCTTTGCTGTTGATGTCGTCCTCATAACACCAAGCATCAGCCAAGCAGAACGAATGTTTGACCGATTTCTATAACCTGTATAAAGATTGGCCTTCAACAAAATCTAACAAAAACAATGCTCATGAGGAGCGGATGGGTTTCTAATGCCCCATTCACGCTCAACGGAACGACAATCTCCAAATGCTCCAGTTACGTCTATCTAGGTCGTGAAATCAACGTGATGAACGACTTAGCTCTAAAGTTGATCAGGAAAAAGCGAGCGGGCTAGTGGAACGTTTAAAATCATCAAAGATGTAGTGAAGAAAGGAACATCCGACTCCGTGTCTACCTTTTCAATTCAACAATTATCCTTATCCTAATGTATGCAGCAGAAACGTGGTCGCTACAAAAGCAGAGTGAAAGATCACTTGGCGTTATTGAACGCGTTGGCGGAAGGTCGATGCTTGGAGTATCCGTATCCTAGAAATGAGAGGATGGATTCGATGTTGCGATCTACGCCATCACATCGCAATGATCGCATATCAACGACGCCTTTCTACACGCCAGGATATCGAAAATAAGGTGGAACGGGCGCGTGAACCGCTTCAACGACAACCGATGGGCGAGAGCCGTTGCCGACTGGATTCCTCGTGACGTCAAGCGCTCTAAAGGAAGACCACAGACCCGATGGCCTGATTTCTTTACGAAACGCATAGAACAAAAATATAATGTTCAGCGATTTCCTCGAACGAGGAAGACGTACTGGCTACTCTTGTACGCGATAGGGAAAAATGGACGTGTTGCTAGTACCCGTCGATTCACTCGACGATTAACGGGACGGACACAGCTTATATAGGTGACGAGGACAACAGCGTATGTGGGGCAGTGATTAGAGATGCCCTGCTTCGTACACAAGATTAATCTTTCAATTTCGCGCTCATGACTCATCAAGCCATCCATCTCTTCGGGGTCAATAAATCAATACCAGACTGGTCTCACGATTGTCTGGGAGGATAACCAGCGCTAAGTCGACGCAGCGGAAGGCCACCACGAGTCATTGTAAAGGCCAGATATGCATTTAATGACCTTAAGCGAAGTTTAGAAATTGAAGCCGAATTCATCGCTGTTCCCTCAGGGATCGATCAACGCCGAGAGCTTTATCCTTTATTAATCCTTTTAGGGGACATGGTTAGCGAAGAGATCAGAGTAGTAGTGGTTTTCTCCATTGCCCTTCTAGAAGCTGTAAGTGTCCCATGAGGACGTCGGAGTACAATCATCTTGGTCTTATGATTGGCGAAGTTACGTTGGGCTTTACAAATGCTCTTACCAGCTTTTGCAGCTTCTGTCATAACTGTGCTCGTCTCTCTTTGAGGTCTTCCTTGATCGCTTCCCTACAGCGCTACGAAAGCTCGGACGTAAGGTTTTGAATGCCTTTTTCGCGTGCGATTCCTCGTTGACCTATTAGCTCGAGTGTCTGCAAAAGGCAATCGTTTCTTTGTGGCTTTAGGAGTCTCGGCCTTTATAGCTAACGTGAACGTATTCAGCGAGCCGGTCGCATTCTTCATCGATGTTGTCTAGGACGGTATCTTCCCAAGAGCCGACTAATAATATGATTACATCCCAGTTTTATTAGAAACAGTTATGATAGTTCTAAAACTTCATGTTTAAAATTTGACAAGAAATAATTTCACAAAACTATATTGATATTGATGTAAAATTAAGGGATTGATAGGAAGATACAATCTTGCCAAAATCATTCACTGTCTCCCTCGAAAAACATGAGAACATCAAAAAGGACCATATAGGAGTGAAAATCACGGTCGACAATCAAACCATTTTCACTTAGCCGATGATATTTTCCCTATAACATAAAACATAAGATAGACGGAACAAATGTTGATCGACTTCGACAATGCCTGTGGAGAAAATGGTCTTCGACTGAATCTACTTGAAACCGATGCTTATGACGGACAGATGGGTCATGAGTACTCCATTCATGCTCAACCAAACGATCATCCCGACCGCTCCACTTACGTCTATCTAGGTCGTGAAGTTAACATGATGGACGACCTCTCTCCAGAGTTTAGCAGAAGGAAAAGAGCGGCTTTGGGAGAGCTTAAGAGCATCGAGGGACGACATGGACAACGTAGCCAAGAAGAGAAGAACTTCCGAGTCTCTGTTTTGACCTTTTCGACTCCATGTTTATCTCTGCGCGAACGTATGCAGCAAAAACCTGGTCTTTAAGTAAGCAAGATGAAAGATCACTTAGCTTTTTTGAACGCGCAGTTGAGAGGTCGATGCTAGGAGTATCCCGCCTTTCGCAAATAGGAAAAATTATCCGAAGTTCTTAGTTGCGCCATCGACCGAAGGTTCAGGGCTCCACACGTCAGACTATCGAAAAATAAAGTGGGGCCGGGCATATATTACGCTTCAACGACAATCAGTGGACGAGAGCCCATACCGACTACTTGCTCGGGATGTCAGACGCAACCACAGGAAACGACTGACGCGATGGTATAGAGACTTTCCTGTCGAATAGTCCTATTTGACCTGTCACACGACTCCTTGATCTCAATAACTCAATAGGCAATAACAAGTTCAATTCGTATGTGTTGACCATTACACGAACTAAGCTACTGTATACGTACTCAAAGAAAGGGCCAAAAGTTAATAACGAGCGATCCGAGATGTGCATATGGATGTGTCGAGGGTAGATACGTTTAAAGCGACCAACCAATCGAGAGATCGGTTCTGCACCGGTCGACGGCGACAGTCGACCATGGAGTGATCACACTTTTAAACACTCTTCTCTTATCTTCCCTCCTAATTTTCTATTTAATCTAGATTGTCCTATTTCTCATCCTTTCATTTAGTTTAAGTTCTTGCCTTCAAAATACGTCATCAAGATTAGCCACTCTCTAATCCATTTTAGGTCTACAACTTGCTAGATGTAGCATAGATAAGCTTATTATCTGTTATTATATAGTTAAATATTCGTGACCGTTGTCATCACTTGAACAGTAGCTGCTTATTCATGTTCTTTGAATGCCGCATTTGTGTAGTGCAGCGAAACGTTAGGCCAGAACTTGCTTAGCATTTGTATTTTCAGTTGCGCAGTTGTACAAACTGGTGCATTGAGTCAATGTTAGAGATCTTGCTGAATAATCATGGTTTGGTATAGATTTTTTTGGCTGTACGCACATTACTGTTTTAAATGTTACTGTCACTGTAGTGTTAATGCTTGTTTTGTGTTGTAACTATTATGATTATTATCATAAAGGTTTGATTACCAAAGTTTGAGCTGCAAGCTTCGCACAGATGGTGCAATTTCTTCACGAAATGCCTTGAGGGAAGAGATGATGCTCAGAGAGCCCCTGAAGGAAGGATGACCCACTGGGCTACTCTTGCACGGCGACATAAAAATAAATATGTCGCAGGGCTCACTCAAGTCACTCGACGACCAGCGACACGACAGATGATACAGGTGATATTTGAATAACCCTCTTGTCGCTGATTTTGCACAGACATTTAAAATATTTTCAGGCTTTTCCGCGATCACGCTTCCAAGGGCGTTTTAGGTCCCGCTGAGTTGCAAGACTGAGCCAAAAAGGTTAGGTTATGAGGACAAATAGGAGAACCACCACTTCTTTGATCCCCGGCACCTCTTTCAAGCGACAAAAATCTAATGGACAAAAATAATACTTTCTTATTCTAAACAGTTCTATCTGAATAATAAACCCCTTTCGTTTTCTGTGAATACTTGACCTCCATCACCACAAAAAATCACGTGCCAATATTACAGATAAACAGCAACAAGATTGGCAGTCCTCTTCAAAAATATAGAAAATTAGCCTTTGCGGACAACTGAGGAACACTGGAGCGCCCTGATACCAGTCTGGCCAATTATGTTTTTAAGGGAGCACTGTTTACACTTAATTATATGTTATCACTAAAGAGACTTTTGTATCAACGCCAATACATCCTAATCAACATTGAAACAGAAAAACCATATCTTGGTGAGAAGGAGCTTCTTTCCATTTGATGCTAATATCTTTTTCTTATTTTTTAAATTACTTTTGCTTTCAGTCTATAGCTTGAGGAATGCTGACTTCAATACTAAAGTTCGAAAAGTTTCAAAATGCTTTTATGGCACGTTGTACTAGCATGAAAAGAAATTCATGTTGCAGAGCTTGTTGGTTTTCCAAATTTACAAGAAACTTTTGGATATCTGCTAATTGATTCTGAGAAAAGCATCATCTCTATAAAAAGTAGTTGCTCGAAAAATCCTTACTTTTCGTAGGAAATTTTGGAATGTAGTCGCATTCTGGGAAGTATATTCTCATTTCCGAGCTTTTCTTTTTAGGAAAGGGCTTCGCGTACAAGACTCTCAAATGATAACTATTCGATGGCTTGAAAGCTCCATATGTTAGTACTATGCTTGCTTCTCAAATAAATCTTCATGCTTCGTTCAATTAGCGGATTGACGAATACGTCCCGCCCTTATAGCGCTTTTTTCATCTTCACGGTATATTTTTCGGTATTAGGTGGCGCAAAAGTAGTCGCGGTTCCAATCTTCAAACGTGAATGGCAGAATAGGCGATAATGGGTTGTTCTGCGCATCTCGTGCACTTTAAAGAGGACCACCTTTGATGATTGCTTTTTCATGAATTTTGGTGACGTTGTGCAAGAGTATAAGGGTATGTATATGCATTATCAGAATGCGTTTTCTTTACAAAACTTCTCCAATCACTCTACGTTCGTTAACAGTTCCTGGGACAAGTGCATTGTTGATGTTGCAAGCTGCTCTTGTGCCCCACGAACCGTTTCGAACTCACGATTCGGGGCAGCAAGTGTTTTGCACCAGCCGACATCCTTTTAACAGTTTAAAATAAATGTAAAATAAACACTAAGTACTACGTCATCAGCGTTGTTACATTACAGAGTGAGAAGCACCCATCAAAATTATGCTCGACCCCTAATAGACGGCTTCAGAGATTAATGCACGCAAAGCGATTTGCGCGATTTTCGTTTTTTGATTCAGCATTGCCCTCCTTGTTTGGCGAAAATTTTTGTAATACTTGTATTACTTCGATAGAAGAAGATTTTCTCTTTGCAATCGTATGCTTTGGTTTAGGAGCACGTGTTTTGTGTGGAGAAAAACGCTGGTTTGCTAAGGAATTGTATTGAATTTGGCATTCAGCCAGTTGATGCATTGCACAAAAGGGATCACAAGAAAAGATCTTAAGTGTGCTCTTTTATAGTTTTTTACAAAACCTAAGAGCCATCATATAAAGTAAAAATCAGAGAACAAGTAGTAATTTGACAAGAACCATTATGCATCGTGTACTCCATAGCTGTTCATCAAAAACTCTTACTATAACTAAATTTATACCATCATTCGTTTGTTTCCAATTATTCAAAGTTAACGTATGCAAAAAAGGTTCAGTACCTATGGACAGTGGAAGAATTATGAGCGGGAAAGGACAGACGTACCTGAATAAAAGTTTCAGAACAGCAGCATTATGCAAGCCATTGGTGAGAAATAGGTGTCTTTAGAGAAGCATTCACGGTACTTCTCCCCTATCCGCAGCCATATTTGAAAGAGGTTTATCTTTATTCCTTTCTGAAATTTTATTGCTGCAGTTTGCATATAGAAAATCTAAAGGATGTGCCTTATTCTTCAATGGTTTTTATTTTATACTGTGAAGGTGAGGTTAAATTCTTTCACACCGAAGCATTTTTTACTGGGAGGGAGTTTTTATTCAGACTTTCATAACCATTCCATAACACAAATCCGAGCGATCTCAAGGATAAGTTTAGCTTTTGAGAAGGACGCTTTAATAAGTTGTTACAGCTAGAAAATTATTGAGTTTCATACTCGACGCTTTGTCGATTGCGCAACGCAATTTGCATGCCGAGTTCGGTGCGCGGCAAGTGTGAATTTCAGTACTCTTTTAGCTGTAACAACGCACTAAGATGTCTTCTCTCAAAAACTAAGTATATCCTTAAGATTTTTAAGATTTGGCTTTAAAAACCTGAGAAAAAAAGCAGCATATAGCAAAAAAATACTCAGATGTACAAACACAGTTTTACTCTTGTTGCTACAGCTCGCAAAGAAAATTTGGTTCAAAAGGCAAGCACACTATTGAAATCTCCGAGAGTTGAGCCATCGATTAGTTATTGAACGGTGGACGGCTTGATGTCAGTGTTGCAATATACATGATTTGCTGAATTTTTTAAAGGAGAAGCTTTGTTCATCATAAGATGTTTGAATGTTAAATAATATTTTTCATCTCACTGTTGCAGCGTAATGTAAAGACCTTCCGAGAAATAGAATGCTCTTATAAAATGTCGAGATTTAAGCTTTCAAGTAGCTACTAAATATGTTGAAAGAGCAGAAGATCCTTTAATTCTTGAATATGGGTGCTTATAGAGGAAGTACCGTATCTTTCACAATGATGAACGCTAACCCTTTTAACACTCACTCGAGCTACATAATGAAATTACTTCCACATAGAACTCTTTTGAAAATGTTAATTTGTAAGACATGTGTTTCCAAGTTAGGTTTCTCGCAACACAGGCGATACAAGTGCACAATATGAATTTGAAAGTTTGTTTTTTTTTTCTTACAAGGGCGTGGTTCTACCGCTGGAAAATGAAAGATTTTCAAAAAATCTAGTCACTCTTTATATAAAAACAACCCTTATAAAAGGTTCGTGATATTGAATTCTTTATGAAACGGTAAGATTCCTCTGACACATATATTTCACTAAATATAAATAAACCGTTTCTTGTCATCTAAGCGGCGGGGTAACATTTTTAGCGTGAAATGTGATCTTCTTTTTGCTCTTGCAGCTTTCTATGATAATTTTTCAAAAAAGCAATTATATTTCAAAATCCTCGAGAAATGCGCTTCTAATGGCTGGTGAAATTTTAGTGAAGAGCCATATGGAAGCCCCAGCTGAGTAAATGATTAGAATTGAGTGTGAAACATAATTTTATTTTCTCCGTTGCAAGGTAGGAGAAAGCCTTTTTCTGAAACTAAACAGATCGGTCTTTGCTATGTATCCAAAACGCTTTCGAGTCTTACCGCAGTTGTTTTTGATTCCTGTGCGAGGATCGTGAAATTGACGCCGGAACATTACTCCTGCATGTCTTTGGCCCCTATGCGCCTAGCGAAGTCTTTCAATCAGAACTAGGCGCTCTTTTACACAGAAAAATAGTGGTCTACCCGTTTCGACTATGTACTCATCGCCGCATGCCTCACGAGAGATTAAGTAAATTGTTACCCGACCTTATGCAGTCGCCGCTCTCTGCCGTTTGGGCAAACTTTTTCAGTCATTGGTTTCGCAGAGGCGGTCATACAGCCGGTTGCGGACTAAATGGCGTTTTAGTACCTTTGGGGGTACTTCAACTATTGCGACCGAATTATTCAAACCTGCTCTTTATAGCCAGCTTTTCATAGCTGTGCTTATTTCGCTAGAGATAAAAAGTCGGAAGAAAGGAGCCTTATTAACAATGAAAACATCCGCAGTTGGAGAATGAATTTAAATCATTGGATGGCATGGAACACATTCGACTCCAAGCGGGAGTTGAGCTCGCGTTTCACCCATACTGGAAGCGCGTGCTACCTTCAAGGTTAGAAAGCTTCTCAACTTCCAGCGTTGATCGATCTCTAAATAAGTGCGATGCTTCTTCTTCAATTGATACCCTTGTTCGAGATTTAATGCGTGCATATCTGACCATTATAATGACTCGCGCTGCTGCCTATGCACTTTATCAAGTCAGTGCTGCTTGTTTTTCCAGAAAAGTCTGGTTCCGATTCACTGACTTCGGAGGATCAAAAGTTCGGTGAGCCATGATCGCAAGATCAAACAATCAACCTTATGTGTAAAGCGGAGTGCGTCTAACCATTGCGCCACATGCACTTTTATACTACCATTACGTGGACACGAACTAGAAAACAGCGACAAGTAAAACGAATAGAAAAGCGATAAATTTGTAGCAAACTCAAAATCTATGTCATATTGCGCCAAATTTTTCTCCTCAAACTGATATATTGAGCGAAAATCTCTCGCTCCTAGAGGGGCGATTTTCTTAGTCGAATGCACAAAATCAATCCATATAATTAGTTAATGTATAAAACCCACCGTTTAAACCAGTTATATAGAGGATGTCACCGATGTGTTTGCTATAGACTCTGAATAATAGGAGAATCATCTGAAAAAGCGCAATGCTTTTCGGCATCGACGCTTCCAACTCGTGCCTCAGGATTCTCATTACCCCCTGAAAAATCGTTAACGGCACGCCATCATATCCTATGTGTTTCAAGAAGACAGTGTTGTCCGATTTTTTCGACTTTCTATTTGAGTGTTTGTTCATGTGGCCGCAAAGTATTCGACATGCATTGCCAATGTTTTCGTCACCACATTTTCTACAAGAAAGGAGGCATAATGAGTCTGTACTCATGAGTTTTCCTTTTCTACCGTCAGAACATTTCATCCAATCTCCGTAATAGGTCGTATAGGCTGCTCCAGACTAAGTGACATAGTAGTTGAGTTAGGTTCGATTTTCAGAAATTACTTGTCTACAGTCAGCATTGCCTCCTATCCAGAAGAATTAGACCGCTAGAATGAAGATCTTAGAGCTAAAACCTAAAAACAATGAACTATGGTTAAAAGGATTACCGCTCAATCGTGTAGATATATCATAGAAAAAGTCGCGATGAGGCATTCGAGAAGTTGCTGAGTTTAGTTTCCACTGGAACCGACAACGCATCA
This sequence comes from Parelaphostrongylus tenuis, assembly GCA_019055375.1. Taxonomy (NCBI): domain Eukaryota; kingdom Metazoa; phylum Nematoda; class Chromadorea; order Rhabditida; family Metastrongylidae; genus Parelaphostrongylus; species Parelaphostrongylus tenuis. Next base: position 370 of record JAHQIW010005859.1, on the reverse strand, counting down.
AAAGTCGGTATTGTAAATACATTCAGTGCATTGTAAAATTTATTTCTCAGTAATGATTCTAACCTTTACAAATTACTACTTTCAGAAACCTCGTACGATTCGCACTGATTTTCATTGCTATGCCAAAACTTTTAATAGTTTTTTACACGATCCGTCTTCAAAGTGTTTTCAGTGCATAGATCCCACTGCATCTAGCATTCAAATCGTTTTTTCGCCTTCTTCTTTGAACGTCGTAGAATACTGATTGAGAATGCCTCAGAAACCATGCGAAAAATCTCGCATTACCGTTGTATTCTATTCACTAATTACCAAGGCTGAAGAATACGGTGCTCTGCTTAAGGTCAGTTTTAATGGCACCAGATTATAATGA
>JAHQIW010005857.1:0-68583 GCA_019055375.1 Parelaphostrongylus tenuis | reverse complement strand
CCAGTGCAAACATGATCGATTAACCGTCACAGACAGCAATCCCACAAATATCGTGGAAGATCAGGATGAAACAACAATTCGGTTTGAGTTTACTGCTCAGTTACACGTTTCGTCGTTTATAGTTTGGCATTTTGATCAATCCGTTGGGGACGGCAGTTGATCGATGCAGTCGCGCCAGATTTTTTGTTTAGTTAGGGTTTTTCCAGTCCAGAGGGTTATGTGGTTTTCCGTATCTCTCTGAAAATCCGTGCATGAGTGTAAAAAAATCTTTCTTCTAACTTGACACCGTTCTATGAAGGCTTTTCAAGATAGATACTTTAATATTAGAATCATTGAAGTTCAGGCTGTCAAATAAGTGCTAAAAGCTTAGTGAAAGACCACAATAGACGCTTGTCGAGCAATGAGAAGCAAACCAAAGATGAATCTTTTTTTTTTCTCTTGCTCATACTGCGAACTGGGATTTCCCGAAACCAATGATAGCGTTGAAGTTTCTGTTTCTCATGCAGTCGACTAAGAGTCTAATGGAAATGCTTTGCTTGGAGAAAAACCAGGAAAGTAGGCGATCATGCCACGTAATGAATGCCATCTCGCGAAGGATTGAATGTTTGTCAAATAGAATCATATCTCCCATTCTAGTTTCAAAAAGAATTTTGTGAAAGTTTATAATATTACGTAATTTGTTTTTTAGCATTGCGCGGAAAATCAGTAGTGAAGTTGTCAAGGATTTACGAAAGAAATATGGTAATGTGAACCTTGGGGTTTTGGGGTTATAATTACTTAGTTAATTTTCGTTGGATTAGACACTGATGTAGCCTTTTTTCAATTATTATCCAGTTTCAATTCTAAGATGCTGACACACTATATTTCCACGATTTCACCTATCTCGTCAAAAATCGGGTGTATTTGATCCCTTGTTGAGTTCGATCTCATTTTTCGAAGTATAAGGAGAGGATGCCGAAATTTATCCTAGTATCTATTTCAAATTATTTAATCTGATAAGGATATGACTTATTTTGAGCCATAGGTCTAGTGCTATATAGGCGCCTATTTCGTCCTATTGGGACTCATCAGTAGCACCCTCCCTCGGTTCCGTCGATCCCTTGAGGTTAAATAATCCTCTAAAGGAATCGGCGCCGAGTAAAAACTAATCACCCAACAGTCGGATGATGGTCTTACCTGACTTTGTGGTGACCGGCAGTCGAGCTTACGGCTTTTAAAATGAACTATACTTCTGCTATCGACTGCTTTTTTACAGACCCGCTCAAAATGATTTAATCTGATAAGGATATGACTTATTTTGAGCCATAGGTCTAGTGCTATATAGGCTAAAAGCCGTAAGCTCGACTGCCGGTCACCACAAAGTCAGGTAAGACCATCATCCGACTTTGGGTGATTAGTTTTTACTCGGCGCCGATTCCTTTAGAGGATTATTTAACCTCAAGGGATCGACGGAACCGAGGGAGGGTGCTACTGATGAGTCCCAATAGGACGAAATAGGCGCCTATATAGCACTAGACCTATGGCTCAAATAAGACATATCCTTATCAGATTAAATCATTTTGAGCGGGTCTGTAAAAAAGCAGTCGATAGCAGAAGTATTTCAAATTACTTATTTGTCTTCCACTGTTCCGTAGCTTTCCCAAGTTGATAGGCTGTTTTTTTCAGTTGTTAATGATTATTTTTTGTTTGTTTGTATATTTACAAGCCTTGTGCCATATAATTTATTGAGTGTTTCATGTTTTATCGAAGGGGTTGCTTGTTCTTGATGTTGAAATCACTTGTGTGACCTATTTACCAACTCTGAGTTGTTATAGCTGTGGTGATCCTCCACCAATTTATTTGTTTCACAAAGGCATGTTTATTGAATCGGAATATATTTTCCATTTTCATATCACAATGAGTTGCTAAAAATGAGAATAATGTTCTCTTGTGGTGAAGCTTCCTTGGTTTTTATCAGTTCTTGCTCAGAATGATGTTATAATTAATAGTTATTATTTCTGGCATGTTCAAATTGGGCTGCCGTAGACGCTCAATGTTATCTTTTATATAGTTTTTCTTTATGGAGGAAAACACTATGAGTAATAGCTGAGTAAGGTTTACTTTTACTTTTCGCTTACTTTTATTTTATTTTTGCTTCTACAGCTAATCGAGACATGCACAGCATCGATTTTCCAACGTCTCAGATGTTTACTAAAAGTATATTGAAAAGCTCTGTCAGACGAGAAATTTATGAAAGCTGGCATGCATTATGCGGAATGCACGTCGTAGCAGCAGAATTAAGCACTCTCCGAGCAATATATTATATACCATTCTGGTTTCAAAAGACAGTTCTGTCAGAGTGAGATGGGCTACGTAATTTACTATTTTGAAGAAAAGGGTTCTTAACACGCGAAAAATTCAGATTTCATATTTTCCTCACACAGTGTCGGTTATCGTTATATCATGGGATTAGCTTGGAAACATTTCCATAAATTTCCGTAATAAATCAATAACTAATAACTTGATAAATGAATTAAAAACCAATAATTAGTTAGCAATTTACTGAGATTTGTAAATAAAAAACTAATAAATAAATTGGTAAATAGAATGGAACTTTTCGTGCACGGATGCTGATTCGAGGCATTTGATCAAGTTGGAGTGGCATGCTGGGAGTATTTTCATATAAAGCTCAAAGAATGGCGATTTCGAGTAGATCTGAAAGCCTGCAGATCGCTAGGAAGATTGTCGGGATAATTATGGCCTTTATTTTGGATGACAATCATTGCTGTTTTTAATTATTCGTGTATAAAACTTTAGATTTTCAGCAGGTACAAGGGACTTTACCTCAACAAATTAGAAATTTTACTCAAACTGCTCTAGAAATTGGTAGGGAAGTTGTCAAGGATTTACGAATAAGCTAGTGTATTGAGATTGATTACAAAATTCGGATTGACTGGTTAAAAATTGGGTGCAATTGGCAGATTGTTGAGTTCGACCTCCGCTTTTATTGAGATCCGACAAGACTGAAATACTTCGAATTATTCTCATTCTCAGTTACAGTGTTACTTTGTACCTTTCATGGCTTCTTGACATATCCACATTGATTAATTGTCCTATTTTCTTAGCTGCTAATGATATTATAAAGTTATGCCATAGAATATTTTTAGTGGTGCACGTTATATCGAGGGACGTGCTTGTTATAGAAGCTTAACGTCCATTTCTCAAGCCTCTAGAATATCACATCTGTGATGACGTCGAGTAGTTCGCTTTACAAAGTCCTGTTGATTGAATCGGGTATGTGATTCATTCTTATGTTACAGTGACTTGCTGGAAACAAGTGCAATTTCCGTAGCTTGTGGAAAATTCTTGATTTTTCTACCAGTATTTAAGATGGTAGGTTAATCAATACAACTCATTTCGGGCATAAGAACTAGGTTCAGAAGAAAGTTTCCATCGTTTGATGAAACATTCAAAATTTATGCACATATTCAGACAACAAACATCAACAACTGTTCCTCAGAATACGGGCCATCATGGTCCACCACTTTTGGCCATCGGCCCCGCGGGGTTTCGGATTTGATCGAAGTAGCACTTTTTCGGCTTTGATTCAAAGAACTGTTGACATGCTTCTTCAACTTGATCGAAAGATTCTAATCTACTGTTCAAAAATTGTTGCATTGTTCGGATGGGATCAAAGTCGGATGGAGCGCAATCCGGACTGCAGGCGCGACGTGAGAGAACTTTGACTCCGTTTAATTATCAGACAGATTTGAGCTGTGGTCTTAAGAAAACACTCGAATCGACTTGTCTTTGGTCTTTGTGGCAGTGTGCGGTTTGGCATTGTGTCGTTGCATCAAAACGCGCTTTTGGTTGACCAAAGCCGTGTACGTCTTCTCTAGCTTGTCGTAGACTTGAGCGAACTGCTGACGACAGAGCTCGGCGCTTGTTGTGCCTTCTCCTTCAACTTCGTTAATTTAACACATTGGGAATCATATGGGTCATATTGACCCATGGCTAGAGCCGTCGCGCACCAGAGTTTATGCGGCGCGAGCAAAAAAGTGGAAGTTGGCGGGATATTGCTTGGTGAATTAACTTTCCAAGAGAACGCTATCACCATCCAATGATGAAATAGCACTATAGAAAATCCTATGAAAAATTTCGCGCGTTTTCTGATCGAAAGAACTCCATTTGTTGAGAAATAGACTATTTTTTAACAAGTGAAACCACTCCTTTCCAGAAACGAACACATTTACAACAGTTGTTCAACAAGTTTCTTTTTTCTGTTCATATTTTTATAGTCGTTCGATAGCTTGTAAAATGGCGATTTTTATGGTATGCTTGGTTTGTGGTTCAATTTTCATACCACGTTTTCGTCGCCCATAAAATACATTTTGCAATCGTAGTACATTTTTTGGATTTCACAGCGTAATTTTTGTTGTTATATAGTTATTATCTAAATTGGATTAGACAGAGTAGTACTGAAGGGACACAGTAGTTTTGTAGATGAGCATAGTTTTTGTGAAGAGACCACCCAGCTTTCTTGGATAGGTCCTAAGCCCTACGAACTGAATGGAATGCAGTCGCATCGTGTGAATGTGTTCGTACTTACTCTCCGTTTGACATGACGAAGGCTTGTGACAAGTAAAAATAATGAGGTTTAATATCTAGGCCTTCAGTGAGAAAATCCCACATCACATGAGAGGATCCCCGGCATATTAAAATGCCCCCGAACTTTTTTCCTCCAATGGCAGTATTTGCGTTGAGATAGCATGAGCCTTATTGGTATCTATGCTTCAGTTCAGTCAAAGGTGCAACGACATCATCAGACCTATTAGGCTTTGTCATTTTTGGATTTGATCACGTTGCTAATGTGCTAAATATAGTTAGATTTATGAGTGATCAGTTAAGAAAGTTTCCTATTATTCTCGAGTTAGCTTTGTGTCACTCCTTTTCATTTTATCCAAGCGTCGGTAGTGCAACGGTTTAGCATGCACTCCCGAATAGAATGAAATAAGGGCTCGAATCTCAACTGACACAAAAATTTCTGCACAACACTCGACATCATCGGATGTATTGAGACATCATAGCACCGCAAGAGATGGTCAACCAGTATGAATTCTGATTGATTATAGAAGCTTTATTTTCAACGTTTTTAACCACTTATAGCAGGACAGTTTCCTTTATCAGAATAGTTTTTTGTAACAGGGTAGCTTCTTTCCACTGCTCATATGCGATTTATTCACTTCTACATTAATACACGGACCTCCCTCTTTGAGGGATCCCGCCCTGTTAGTCACGAGGGCACGTGGCGCGTCCCCAGGTGGTGGATAGGGGAATAAAACGCGGACCAGAAGCGACCGTGTGCTTCCCAGAGACGCAGGTGGAGTCAGGGGACGAGCTCTATGCTTCTGCAGCGCCGACTTGACAAAAACTCTATTTCTACGAGTCAAGTCGGCCAAAAGCCTGCAATCAAGCGGCTGGAAAGTACATGGGAGGCGGTTAGGAGTCGCCTCCAACAAATAAGCTCCTCCCGCTCCTCCGAGAGAGACTGGCAAGCTACTCGTCAGTACCCAGCCCCCACGTTTAGAGCCTGGCAAGCTACACGTTGGGTATCAAAATGCCAAAAATAGTAACAAATATGGGCCTCATTCCCCTGACCCCGAAAGAGCCCCTGGTAGGGCAGCGCCGGGTAGGAAGAGTACGGAGAGGCTGCTAAAATCTCAGGGCCGAACTAGGCTGCCAAGACCGAAACGGACTAAAAGGACGATCTGTACCTACAGTGCAAGAACCCTTGCTCACGAATCCGCTATAAGATCTATTGATTCAAGCAAGAAGATCAAGGTACGACGTCATTAGCCTGGCTGAAACGAGGAGACGCCATCCTTTTCACACTGTTTATGACACCGGAAAAGAACTGTTCCTTGGAACATGCGATAGCAGAGGTGTCGGTGGCGTTGGCGTCCTCGTCAATTCGAATTTGACCGTGGAGCATTGATTCGTTCGAACAACTAACAACCCGTATCGAACGATTACGGTTGAAACGATGTGGTTCTATGCCGGCTTTGACCATCTTCGTTGCTTACGCACCAACATCAAGCTATGACGAAGACGAAGTCGAAGCGTTCTATATGGACCTCGAAAAATTCTTCAGAGAAGATCATACATTTTTCAAGGTCATTGTCGGAGATTTTAACGCAAAAATTGGACCTAGAAGAACGTCTGAGGAACGTCACATAGGGACCCACGGACTAGAATGGAATGATCTGGGTGAGAAGCTATCCGAGTTTATCATGGACCCAAACCATCCATGGTAACTCGCAATTCCAAAAGCCTCTTTCTCAGCGATGGACGTGGGAGTCTCCCAATGGAGAGTACAATAACGAAATAGACCACATCCTAGTAAATCGAAGGTTTTGCCTGACCGACGTCGCTGTTGTTCCCAAGTTCTACACGGGATCAGACCATCGCCTCCTTCGCGCAACGTTCCGATTCTCGAGGAGAGGAGAGAAAGCCGCTAAATTCAAACAACGAAGTCCCAGAACTATCATAAACTGGGATGTATTCAAATCATTAGTCGGCTCTTGGGAAGATACCGTTGTCGACAACATCGGCGAAGAATACGATCGACTCGTTGAATATCTTCACGTTAGCGCTAAAAAAGCCGAAAGTCCTAAGGTCACGAAGAGACGCTTGTCTTCGCAGACACTCGAGCTGATACGTCAACGTGGAATCGCACGAGCTGCAGGCAACTGAAACCTTACGTCCGAACTTGCGAAACGATGCAGAGAAGCGATAAAAGAAGACCTTAAAGAGAGAAGAGCAGCATTTGTGGCAGAAGCTGCAGAAGCTGGGAAGAGCATTCGCAAAGGCCAGCGAGGCTTCGCCAACTATAAGACCAAGATGATTGCACTGCGATACCCTGACGGGACACTTACAGCTTCCAGAAGGGCTATGGAGAAAATCATCCACCAATACTACTCGGATCTCTTCGCTAGCCATGTTCTATTACCGTCATATAAATTGAAAGAGGACGAATATGTCGTTCCACCAGTCCTTCCTTCCGAAATCCGACATGCTATATCGTCGGTGAAAAACAGAACAACACCCGATCCAGACAGGATTAGACCAGAACACCTGAAGAACCTGCCGCCAGTTCTCATCAACACCCTAGCTCGGCTCTTCACTCGCTACCTGTCAGAATGCAAGGTCCCTATTCAATGGAAGACCAGCAAGACCGTATTGTTGTTCAAAAAGGGAGACCTTCACGACATAGGCAATTATCGCCCAATCTGCTTGCTGTCCGTTGTCTATAAAATCTTTACTCGAGTCATCCTGAACAGGATTGAAAGAACACTGGACGAAGGACAGCCATGCGAACAAGCAGGGTTCCGAAAAGGATTTAGTACCATAGACCACATCCACACGATCACAAGACTCATTGAAGTTTCGCGAGAGAACAAACAACCACTCTGTCTCACTTTTATCGATCTGAAGAAAGCCTTTGATTCAGTGGAAACAGAAGCGGTTATAGAGGCTCTGGATAACCAGGGCTTCCCTACTCGGTACATAATGATCCTTCTTGAGCTTTATAAAGATTTCACGACCAGAATATCTCCATTCTACAACAATATCACCATTGACTTAAGAAGAGGGGTTCGACAAGGCGATACAATATCGCCAAAACTATTCACTGCCACCCTAAAAAACGTCATGCGAACATTAGAATGGGACGAAATGGGAGTGAAAATTGACGGTCGACAATTAAACCATCTTCGCTTTGCTGACGATATCGTTCTCATAACACCAAACATCAGCCAAGCGGAACGAATGTTGACTGATTTCGATAACGCCTGTGGAAAGATCGGTCTTCAACTGAATCTAACAAAAACAATGTTCATGAGGAACGGATGGGTTTCTAATGCCCCATTCATGCTCAACGGAACGACAATTTCCGAATGCTCCAGTTACATCTATCTAGGTCGTGAAATCAACATGATGAACGACCTAGCCCCAGAGTTGAGCAGGAGGAAACGAGCGGCTTGGGGAACGTTTAAGAGCATCGAAGATGTAGTGAAGAGGACAAAGAACATCCGACTCCTGCCCACCTTTTCGACTCGACAGTTATCCCTGCCCTAACGTATGCAGCAGAAACCTGGTCGCTACGTAAGCAGGATGAAAGATCACTTGGCGTTATCGAACGCGCAGTCGAAAGGTCGATGCTAGGAGTATCCCGTATTTCGCAAATGAGAGAAAGGATCCGAAGTTCCGACCTACGTCAACGATCGAAAATCAGAGACGCCGTTCTACACGCCAGGATATCGAAAATAAGGTGGGCCGGACACGTGATGCGCTTCAACGACAACCGATGGACGAGAGCCGTTACCAACTGGATTCCTCGGGACGTCAAGCGCTCTAAAGGAAGACCACTGACCCGATGGTCCAGTTTCTTCACGAAAGCGATGGAAGAAAGATATGATGCTCAGCGAATCCTAGAGCGAGGAGGACCCACTGGGCTACTCTTGCACGCGATAGGGAAAAATGGAAGAGTTGCTGGTACCCGCTCGAGTCACTCGACGATCAACGGGACGACAGGTGATACAGGTGATACATTAATACAAGTCCTCTTTCACGTATGTTTTTGGAGAACATTCATTACCATTTTCATACTCTGAAGGTGCAATTATGTATAATGCTAACATACATCAATACTGGTAGTTGTTTTACTTATTTAGTAAAACACAAATTTTGTACAATGTTATATAATCAAGCAGCTGACGTTTGCGCAGTTTTGTCTTCCTCACGTGGAAAGACCAGGTTGTCACCAATCCAATCGCTAATTACTCAATTTCTTCACCAGTCTTTTTACTGTTTTCCACAAAGTTGATCAAGTAGATAACATCTTGCAGAGATCACATGGATTCGTTTTACGCCTCCCGTATCAAAATAATTGTCTCACCTGCTGTCTCATACCACAGTTAATTGCAAGAATTTCTTCTCTGCCGTTTAGGCTTGAATGGTGCTGTTTGTCCAAAACACTTACAAAAAATTCTTGCGCTGATGTTTTAAACCCTTGTGAAAGGGTGGTGCCTTCTACTTTACAATCTGCTTCTTTATGCGTCTGTGTCTTTGCGTGTTTAGCGCGGTACTTAATCCAAAGTTGTTTTTGCCGTTTAGGTGTTCTTTGCAGTCATAAAGTGGCCTACCCGTCTTTCGTATTTCTTGATGCACGCCTTACGAAAGATTGGCTAAATAGTACCTATCTTATGGAATCAACGTCTCTGATGCTAGGGCACTTTTTGCAGTCTTGCGCTATACAAAGATGGTCTGTATTTGCTGTCGCGAACCAATGATGCCTCAGAGTATTCGGCGGTATCTCAAAAACAGTTAGCCATTGCTCTGAACCTGCTCTTTCGGATACGTTTTATAGCTACAGTTATCTGGCCTGAAAAGTAAGGGAGGATCAATGGGACTTTCCTTTTGCTGGTACTGTGGTTTGGAGGCGCGTCATTTCCTCAAATCCTATACCAAAGTGTTGTGAGTTCGGAGCCATTAGCAATAACTATTTCTCGAAAGATACATCAATCTCTGCTCTCATCCAGTACTTATCTTGGTGACCTTTGGAGCATGTTTTTTACTAGTGCCTTTCTTATTTGTGAGAGTTGTAGGAAGAGGTCAACTGTATCACCTGTCGTCCCGTTGATCGTCGAGTGACTCGAGCGGATACCATCAACGCTTCCATTTTTCCCTATCGCGTGCAAGAGTAGCTCAGTGGTTCCTCCTCGCTCTATGGATTCACTGAGCATCATATCTTTCTTCTCTAGCTTTCGTGAAGAACTAGGACCAACGGGTCGGTGGTCTTTCTGTGGTGCGCTTGATGTCGCGAGGAATCCAGGCGGTAACGGCTGCGTCCATCGATTGTCGTTGGAACGCATCATGTGTCTGGCCCACCTTGTTTTCGATATCCTGGCGTGTAGAACGGCGCTGATTTTCGATCGTTGACGTAGTCGGAACTTTGAATCCTTTCTCTCATTTGCAAGATACGGGATACTCCTAGCGTCGACCTTTCGACTGCGCATTCGATAACGCCAAGTGATCTTTCATCCTGCTTATGTAGCGACCACGTTTCTGCTGCATACGTTAGCACAGGGATAATCGTCGAGTCGAAAAGGTGGACACTTAGTCGGTTATTCTTAGTCCTCTTCACTACATCTTCGATGCTCTTAAACGTTCCGCAAGCCGCTTGTTTCTCCCTGCTCAACTCTGGAGCTACATCGTTCATCATGTTGATTCCACGACCTAGATAGACGTAACTGGAGCATTCGAAGATTGTCGTTCCATTGAGCACGATTGGGGCGTTCAAAACCCATCCCTTCCTTGTGAACATCGTTTTCGTTAGACTCAGTTGAAGACCAATCTTTCCACAGGCGTTATCGAAATTGCTCAACATCCGTTCCGCTTGACTGATGTTTGGTGTTATGAGAACGATATCGTCAGAGACGCGAAGATGGTTTGATTGTCGACCGTCAATTTTCACTTTCACATCGTCCCATTCTAATGTTCGCATGACGTTTTGTAGGGTGGCAGTGAATAGTTTTGTCAAAATTGTATCGCCTTGTCGAACCCCGCTTCTAACGTCAATGGTGATATTGTTGTAGAATGGAGGTATTTTGGTCGTGAAATCTTTACAAAGCTCACGGAGGATCATTATGTACCGAGTTGGGACGCCCTGGTCATCCAAAGCCTCTATAACAGTTTCTGTTTCCACTGAATCAAAGGCTTTTTTTCATTTCGATAAAAGTGAGACAGAGTGGTTGTTTACTCTCGTGAAAGTTCAATGCATCTTGTAATCGTATGAATGTGGGCCATGGTACTAAATCTTCTCCGGAACCCTTCTTGTTCGCCTGGCTGTCCTTCGTCCAGTGTTCTGTCAATCCTGTTTAGGATGACTCGAGTAAAGAGTTTATAGACAACGGACAGCAGGCAGATTGGGCGATAATTGCCTATGTTGTGAAGATCTCCCTTTTTGAACAACAATACGGTCTTGCTGGTTTTCCACTGACTGAGAACCTTGTATTCTGACAGGTAGCGAGTGAAGAGCCGAGCCAGGGTGTTGATGAAAACTGTCGGCAGGTTCTTCAGGTGTTCTGGTCTAATCCTGTCTGGACCGGGTGTTGTTCTGTTTTTCACCGACGATATAGCATGTCGGATTTCGGAAGGAAGGACCGGTGGAAAGACATATTCGTCCTCTTTCAATTTATATGACGGTAGGAGGACATGGCTAGCGAAGAGATCCGAGTAGTATTGGTGGATGATTTTCTCCATAGCCCTTCTCGAAGCTGTAAGTGTCCCGTCAGGGTATCGTAGTGCAATCATCTTGGTCTTATAGTTGGCGAAGCCTCGCTGGGCTTTGCGAATGCTTTTCCCAGCTTCTGCAGCCTCTGCCATAACTGCTGCTTTTCTCTGTTTGAGGTATTTTCTATCGATTCTCTGCAGCGTCGCACGCATCGTGCGATTCCACGTTGACATACCAGCTCGAGTGTCTGCTGAGACAAGCGTCTCTTCGTGACCTTAAGGCTCTTGGCTTTCATAGCGCTAACATGAAGATATTCAACGAGCCGGTCGCATTCTTCGTCGATGTTGTCGACAATGGTATCTTCCCAAGATCCGGCTATTGATTTGAATACATCCCACTTTATGGTAGTTCTGGGACTTGTTGATTGAATTTAGCGGCTTTCTCTCCTCTCTCGAAAAACGGAACGTTGCGCGAAGGAGGCGATGGTCTGATCCCGTGTAGAACTTAGAAACAACAGCGGCATCGGTCAGGCAAAACCTTCGATTTACTAGGATGTGGTATTTCGTTATTGTACTCTCCATTGGGAGACTCCCACGTCTATCGCTGAGAAAGAGGCTTTTGGAATTGCGAGTTACCGTGGATGCTTTGGGTCGTCATGATAAACTTCAGATAACCTTTCACCCTGTTCATTCGATTCTAGTTCGTGGGTCCCTATGTGACCTTCTTCAGACGTTCTTCTAGGTTCAGTTTTTGCATTAAAACACCGACAGTGACCTTGAAGAATGTATGATCTCGTCTGAAGAACTTTTTAAGGTCCATACAGAACGCTTCAACTTTGTCTTCGTCATAGCTTGACGTTGGTGCGTAGGCACTAAGATGGTGAAAGCCGGCATTGAGCCACATCATTTCAACCGCAATCGTCCGATAAGGGTTGTGAGCTGTTCAAACGAATCCATGTTCACGGTCAAATTCGATTTGACGAGGACGCCAACGCCACCGACACCTCTGCTATCGCATGTTCCAAGGAACAGTTCTTCTCCTATGTCATAAACAGCTTGAAAAGGATGACGTCTTCTCGTTTCAGCCAGGCTAATGACGTCGTACCTTGATTTTCTTGCTTGAATCAATAGATCTTATAGCGGATTCGTGAGCAAGGTTCTTGCACTGTAGGTACATATAGTCAGTCCGTTTCGATCTTGGCAGCCTAGTTCGGCCCTGAGATTTTAGCAGCCTCTCCGTACTCGTCCTACCTGGCGCTGTCGTACCAGGGGCTCTTTCGGAGTCAGGGAAATGAGGCCCATATTCGTTGCTGTTTTTGGCATCTTGATACCCAACGTATAGCTTGCCAGTCTCTAAACGTGGGGTCTGGGTACTCACGAGTAGCTTTCCAGTCTCTCTCGGAGGAGCGGGAGGAGCTTATTTGTTGGAGGCGACTCCTAAGCGCCTCCCATGTACTTCCCAGCCGCTTGATTGCAGGCTTCTGGCCGACTTCACTCGTAAAAAGTCGACGCTGCAGAAACAGGGAGCTCATTCCCTGAATCCACCTGCGTCTCTGGGAGGCACACGGTCGCTTTTGGTTCGCGTTTATTCCCTTATCCACCACCTGAGGACGTGCCACGTTCCCTCGCGACTAACAGGGCGGAATCCCTCAAGGAGGGAGGTCCGTGGAAGAAGAGGTCGTAAATCAGTATTTTCACAAGTCGGCTTCCGCTACCACGTCGTAATGTAGTCGCTATCGCATAGCTTAATTTACACGCTCACACTAGGAAGCCATTTGTTTTCTGTATTTGACAAAAATTTTTGACGTACTTCGACTGTTTATCCCGCAACCTAAAACATTTGTCGAACCCTATTGTGTAGAGTACATAACTAATGAATCTTGGTTTTTTTTTCTGTTATCGGACAGGCGCTGTTGAGTTAGAAGATTTCACAGTAGGAGAAGTTTTAGTCAAGCTTTTAGGAACATTCAAATGAACAAATCAAAATACACTGCCTTTTTGGAAGGTTTTTTTTTATTACCGCGCTGTATCACTGAAAACTGTACTTGATTCCACATGCGTCGCTTTTTCGCATCTATCTCTTGCAAGAGAAAGCAAATTTCTTAAAAAAATCGTTATCTAACATAGCGTGTATCTTTTTTGAGTAGTCATTCGTTTTCGGAGAAAGTTTATTTAGAACACTCTGGCCATAGAATATTAACCCCTAAGGGGCGGCCATAGAAATCGATGCGCCCTGTGATGCACGATTTTCGTTGCTTGATTAGGGTTTTTTCTCTGTATTGTCGCAATTTTCTGGGTTTCTTGTATTACTTGAGAACGTACAATTTTCTCTACTCGCTCATATGCTCTTAGAATATGGATAGCTCTTCTATATGAAGCAAAGCTTTAGTTTACTATGCAATCATAGTGTTTTGGCATTCGATCAAATGTGATAAGTGGTACAAGAAACTTTCGCTAAAATCTTTGAGTCTTGAAGAATTTTTGGCACTTTTCCGTTATCCAAGCGCCATTTTGAGCAGTTGTAGAAAATGGAAGGTACTTCTTGGTCTTTTTCAATGTTCGAATAATTCTTCGATAGCACAAATCAAAAGACTTTGAATGGCGTTTTTCATCTTCAAAAAGACGTTTTTACTGCGCTGAAAGTGCATAAATAAATTTTTGTTCCTCATTCAAAGATTTCTCGTTGATCAGAGCCTCTCTCCTATAATTCAGAGGACCAAATAGTAGATCAAATCTCAGGAATTCCAATTGTTTCTGCTTTCTTGAACAGTCTTCTTAGTACTTCAAAAGAACCAAATGAAAATTGGGTTTCGCACTCTGTGCTTTTTTCTAGTTTCAATAGTTCTAGTTTCTCTAGTTTCTATTTTTTTTTCAAACACGCGAAGCATTGCTTGACGGCGCCCTCCTTACACTTTCATCAAAATAATCTAATCACATCTACATATTGTAAAGTGCACCCACATCAAGGTCACTACATTCGCCCAAACCATGTGTAAATTGTTCTTGAATTATTGATCCGTTCAAATACGTATGGTACTTTCCCGTTCGACGACACGACGCGAAGAGCGACCCCTTTTGCTGGACGAGAAATTTCAATCTAAGTAATAAGCATCTGCGACGAATTAAATAAAACAATCTGAGTAATAAGCATCACGCCTGCGCGAGCGATTCATGGCGCATGATTCACGGATATACACACACCCTAGCCGTCAAACAATGCTTAGCGTGTTTGTTGCTTAATATTAAATTTGCTGCTGCAAAGTAGGAAAACAGTTTTTTCCAAAACCAAGCCCAGTATTGGAACGATGAGTCTTACGCTAGCGAATGAGCACTACGCGTTTGAGGGAGGAGCTCTGTACTGCGAGCAGTACGCGTTTTTGAAACACAAATCCATTTTCTCTGCTACAGCATTCTAAGCAAACTTTTCCGAAGAACAAGTGCAGTTAGAAATTTACGAGGTACACGCTGTGTTGAATAAATGACCTAATAAAATCGCTTCGTCTTACGAGATATAGATGCGAAAGCACGACGTGTGCAAAACTAAATTCAATTCTGAGTGCTATAGCGTTGTAGAAGGCTTTTGGAAAAAAAAAAACAAGTACATTTTTGATTTCTCTTGAATTTGCGGACTTTAATGTTATGGAAATTTTTCGCTCAGGAAATCTTCTTTCTCAAAATAGCTTGTCCGGCAACGGAGAAACACCGAAGATTCTTTGGCTATCTCCAGTTTACTTATACAAGGTTGAACAGATGTTTTAGGTTGCCGGGTGAACAGTCAAAGTACGTAAAAATTTTCTGTGAGAAACCGAAAACATCTGCCCTTCTAATCTGAGCATGCAAATGAACCTACATAGCAACTACATTACGACGTGGTACCAGCTCATTGAAATATTCTGATTTATGAATTCTTCTTACAGCCCTAACATATAAGTTAGAAGCTAGTGAAAGCTTGCTCCAAACATCCGCCGGGATATGTAATGGTTGAGAACAAAAATTGAAACTATTGAAACTGCTTAGAGAAATAGCTATTTCTAACGGCTACGAACTCGCAACTCCTTGGTATAGGTCTCGAGGAAATGCGCGCCTTCAAACGACAGTTCCAGCAAGAGAAAAGTCCCACTTATTCGCCCTTACCCTGAACCCAATAATAGTGCAGCTGTAAAATTGTATCCAAGAAGAGCAGGTTTAGAGAAATGGCGAACTGTTTTTGAGATATCGTCGAATACTCTGAGCCACCAACTGGTTCGCAGCAGCTCATACGGACCGTCCCTATACAACGCAAGACTGCAGAAGGTGCCCTAGCATTAGAGACGGTGATTGCATGACAATAATAACTATTAATCTAATCTCTTGGAAAACCTGCACTAAAAATACGGATTTATCTCATAAGGATATGACATGTTTTGAGCCGATAAGTGTAGTGCTATATAAGCGCCGACTGCTATAACAAAATTATATTTGCAAAAAACATCTAAACGACAAGAACAACTGCTGCGCTAAACACGCATAGGAGCCGGACGTAGAGAAAAAAATAAAGGAGTAGATTGTGAAGTAGAAGTTGCTAGCCTTGCGCAAAAACATAAAGCATATGTGCGTAAGGTTTTCAAAGCGTCTCGGATAAATGCCACCAACCGAGCATAAAACACAAAGAGGATTTGCTCATAGAGAAGAAAACCCGTGATATGAGATTGTGTACGAGACAGTCATTTTGATACCGGAAGCACAATGCGAGTCGTGTGGTCTCAGAAAGGCGGTCCTCCTTGATCAACCAAGTGAAAGACATGTAAAAGAGCTTATGAAGAAATTGGGTGTTCAGCTGATTTGGTTGGTGATAACTTGGTCTTCGCACGTAAACAAGACGAAACCGCCGAAACGTCAGCTGTTCGATTGTATAACATTGTATAAATCTTGCATCTGACTCAATAGGAAAAACAAGGATCAGAATTAATTCGTATAAATATATAAATATATATATAATATATATATATTGCACTTTCAGAGTATGCAAATGGAAATACATGTCTTTCTGGAACATACAAGGAAAAGGAGCTGTATTATTGTGGAGTTGAAAAGCTCGCATATGAAAAATGGAGAAGAGGCGTTTCTATTAAATAAAACTCTACTGTTATAAGTGTCCAATGATGTGCAAAATTGAGCTTGGATTTCCTGGGAAGAAGTGACACAGAGCTAACTTGAGAATAATGAGAGATAATTTCGACGAATCACCCAGTGCAAAACATTCTCGTCATGCGAGATTTGAACCCACATCTTATTCTTTCCGGGAGCGCGTGCTTCGACTCTTTGCACCACTGACGTCAAATAAAGTCCGAATAGATTTGATGATGTTTTCACAGATTGACTGGCCTCAGACATAAACACCAGTGAGGCTAATACTACCTCATCGTAAGTACCATCCATTCTTTCGTTTTCATCTGTAAAGCTGTCATCGAAAGTTTGAGCTCACGTGGATTTTTATTAGTGACTCGTGATGTACCTCATGCCAAAAATGAGTTGTATCAATTATCACACCATCTTAAGTAAACACTGATAGCACATCCAAGGAATTTTTAAAGCAAACAGATATTACTCTTGTTTCCAGCAAGTCAGTGTTACAGAAAGGGGTGACATACACCGATTCACTCAACACAACTCTCTAAAACAACTAATCGATGTTACTACAGATGTGATGTTCTAGGAGCTCAAAAAGTGGATGTTAATCTTCTACAACAAGTGCGCTAATCGATACAGAATGCGGTACTAGATATATTATATGGCATGAGGTTATGACAAGTATGATAATGGCTACAAAAGATCATGAAAAGTTGAGAAAAAAAAACATTTCCAAAATTCCAAAAGATCAAAATTTTATAACTTTTCCGGTCCTCAACAAAATTGGAGGTCAAATTAAACAATAGATCAGGATAACTCAATCTCTGACCAATTAATCCAAATCTTGATCAACGATATAGTAGCCTTTTCGTAAATCATTGACAACTTTCCCACTGATTTTGAGAGAAGTCTGAAAAATAGTTTTCGTAGCGCCATAATATCATGAAGAAACTCTCCTTAAAACCAGACTGGGATGCCAGACATCGGTCGAATACAGCTATTAGTGTACAATTTCGCGGAAAACGGCGTGCGCCCGGCTATATGCACGCCTGCATTCAAAGTTTTTCGCTGGACAGGGCTTTTCCAACAAACACGCAGTAAACTTCTGAGAGGTTGAGAAACGACGACATCATTACTTTGAATGTTTTAGGTTGAACAAACGAAAGATAAACTAAAAGTAAAAGTGAACCCATTCAGCTACTCAGACTCCCCTTCTCTCTGAATTTGCTGATTTGTATTTGAATCTAGTGATGTTAAAGGTACTCTGGCGGTGTGATGTCGGAAGAGTAAGACGGATAAAGTAAAAGCTCCTGAAACCTTCCAAAACCTTCCATGTCAGCTCGTTTGCGACGTTTTTGATCGGTTTTGCAAATGAAGTCTAGCTGACATTTTGGTAATATTATACCTGTTGATTCGAGTGTTTCATCAAGACCACGCTCGAATTTCAATTCATGATTATTATTTGAGCTGATATGTCATGTGGGCCTGTTAATGGGCTTTGTAGAGCCCGATGCACGTGTGCCGACCTTGACAATCTAGTCAGTCGGGCAGAACCCTTCGTATGTAGATAGTCCTGTTGAGACTCCCTACTCCCTCCATGAAAAGGTAGGTGACGACGAACCATTTCCAAGCAGCGTCAAGTGAAAAATCACAAGATCGGCAATTTTCAACACTCGATTGCCGTTGGGCTGGTATCTTTGTAACTTTTTGTATTATTATACCTTTATACCTAGAGCCATATACCTTTTATTTCGAGGGTTTTATTGAGACCACAAAAGTCACTTGGCGTTTTCAAACTCGCAGTCAAAAGGTCGATACTAGGGGTATCCCGTATCTCGGAAACGAGAGAAAGGATCCGCAGTTCCTACCTACATCAACGATCAAAATCAGATTCGCCTTTCTACACGCCAGGATATCGAAAATAGGTGGGCCGGGTACGTGATGTGCTTCAACGACAACCGATCGACGAGAGTCGTTACCGAGTAAATTCCTCGGGATATCAACGCTCTACAGGAAAACCACCGACCCGGTGGTCCGATTTCCTCACGAAAAGACTAGAAGCAAGATATGATGCTCAACAAGGACGACTCATTGGGCTACTCCTGCATGCTATAGAGAAAATGAAAGTGTTGCTGGTGCCCTCTTAAGTCACTCGACAGCCAACGGGATGACAGGTGATACAGGCACACATATGTGTGTATGAATATGGAATATGCATGTGGTTTTCGGGGCTTAAAGATAAGATTATGTACCTCGTAAACATCCATAAAATGGACGATTGGATGCTCATTTACTCCCCTATTGCGGAACTGTTCTATGTGTCTAATAGCATTTGCTGAAAATGAATCAAAACTATAGATAGAAAACGACAACAAACTTTGGTGACTGAACACTCAGAGATTTAACTAATTAATTCATTATCAGCGTATGGTCCCTATTTCACAGAGTTCAAATAAGTACGGTGATGTTGCTGCATATCTGACTGAATCAGACATGAAAATCAATAAGGCTGGTGCGGTCTCAAACCACTCACTCCGTCGTTTTCTCAAAAGAATAAAAGTTGACATCAAGAGTTTATCTTCCCATGGATATCCCTTAGTCACAAATTGATCCACCAATGTCAGATGACACATAATATTTATCAAACTACCTTAAGTAATCACTGGTAGCAAAACTGAAGCAATCTCACCACACAACAACTATACCCGTATTTCATCAGGTTATTCTAGTATAAAATTGTTTAACTTACCTAGATTTATAACATGTCTTTGTTAGATGATCATCACGAGTGTAAAGTCTCAGAGTTCATAGGTATGTTAGGTATGTGCTACTGATCTTCCAAAACAGACTTGTCCTTCGATAAAACATGCATCACTGAATAAATTATACGGCGCAAGGTTCGATTAATGACAAAAGAGACTTGGAATAAGTCATAAACGACTGGCAAAATCAGCCCATCAACTTGGGAAACCTAGAAAACAATGAAAGAAAGAGATGCAACTAAAAAGAAACGATTTATCTAAGCCTTCCATACTTTATTGAATTTCATAAACCTATGCGCATTCAAATTCAGAACCAAAACCGGAAAAGAATTGTTAGAAGACTTGACATCTTCGCCATTAACTTTTAAAACCAAGCCAAGCTATAGGAACATTACCTAGAATGAGCGACACGATACTATTTGAATGTTCCAACCCTTTCGTACCGGTGTGATTTTTGCAAAATGCATTTCTATATCTCTAGCATTTTCGCCAAACAAAGCTTCTCCTTTAGACTTTTAGTTGTTATTAGATTGCTTAAGAAAGGGCGATTTCAAAACCAACCCTGCTTTTCCTTATTTTATCGAACAAAGATTTTTTATCATGCAAATTGTGAAATAGCTGGTGTTCTGGATCAGCTTGTAACTCAGTAGCCAAACACCTCCATTAATCAATTGAAATTTGCCAAACCCAAATTCATGCCACATGAAGCACAAAAACAATATTTGGCATACGCATGTTATTTAGGTATGTTCGTCGCAGCAGTAATTAAGTGCCGTGCTTAGCGAGTTGTTTAGTTTAATGCTACATAAATGTTTTCAAGATCCAAACGGTGAACGTGTAACTGAGCTGTAGGCTCCAAACAATTCACCATGTCAACCTTGTGCTCCACTATAGTTGATGAAGTAATCTTGTTTTATTGAATTTTTCCCGAGCAGGAGCAAAGCCACTTACCACTATTCACCTATTTTGAAATTAATTCCAGATCAGATGCTCTTCATCAAGCATCGAACAGTAATGTGCTAAGTACACCATCTTCAAATCATTCTTCAAGGGTGATTTCTTAAAAGTCTCGAACGCGGCCCATTCTGCCCTACTTCTTGTGTCCGGTTCTTCCTTAATGCTTTTCTCCACGTTCAATGAACGTTTGAGGTGGTCTCCGTAATAAGAGGACCATGCAATTTAGTTTTCTCACTAACGTAACTTGGATTTTACGAGCTGGGTATTCTTTCTATCTATGCATGGTCCAATCTCTTTTCTTGCTTCGTTTAGTTTGCAATCGTCTCTGCTTTACCGGGATTTTTTTTTTGAGTGATGTCGTCCACAAAACGATAATATGATAGAAATCCCACCAAAACATGTGTCTTTCTCGTCAGATTGAGCGAATTCATTGTCGTTTGTAGCGAAGACGAAGAGGTGCACAGCTTTGGCTATACTGTCACCTTGTCAACCGCGTTGTTTGTGGGTTATGGTGGAGCGTTGTTAAGGATATTTCTGTACTGCAATTTCGATAACAATCAGTGAATACTCGTATGAAGGACGGATCTACACGTGGTCGGCGAGCGGTGATAGGATTGTATATGTTCCAACGAGCTTTGAAGCTACTCTTTATATAACGGAATGAGTATTGCTAACAGACGATAGCTAGAAAACTTTTGTCTCAAAAACTCTGATGACACTGGAATTTCAACCTAACGCAATACGTCGCCAATAAGTTTTAAACCTCCTGGTGAAGATGTCAAGTCTTCTAACAATTCTTTTCCGGTTTTGGTTCTGAATCTGAATGCGCATAGATTTATAAAATTCAATAAAATATGGAAAGCTTAGATAAGTCGTTCCTTTTTAGTTGCATCTCTTTCTTTCATTGTTTCCTAGGTTTCTCAAGTTGATGGGCTGATATTTTACCAGTCGTTTATGACTTATTCCAAGTCATTCTTTTGTCATTATTCGAGCCTTGCGCCGTATAATTTATTCAGTGATGCATGTTTTATCGAAAGACAAGTCTGTTTTGGAAGATTAGTAACACATACCTAACATACCTATCAACTCTGTGATGTTACACTCGTGATGATCATCTAATAATTTAGTTATTTTACAAAGATATGTTATAAATCTAGGTAAGTTAATCATTTTTATACTAAAACAACCTGATGAAATACGGGTATAGTTGTTGTGTGGTGAGATTGCTTCAGTTTTGCTACCAGTGATTACTTAAGGTAGTTTGATAAATATTATGTATCATCTGACATTGGTGGATCAGTTTGTGGAAGAAGGAAATCCATGGTAGATAAACTCCTGATGCCAACTTTTATTTTTTTGAGAAAACGACAGAGTAAGTGGTTTGAGACCGCATCAGCCTTATTGATTTTCATGTCTGATTCAGTCAGATGTGCGGCAATATCACCGTACTTATTTGCACTCTGTGAAATGGGGACCATACGTTGATAATGAATTAATTAGTTAGATCTCTGAGTGTTTAGTTGACGAATTCTGTTATCGTTTTCAAGTTATCTATAGTTTAATTCATTTTCAGCAAATGCTATTGAACTCATAGAACAGTTCCGCAATTAGGGAGTAGTAAATGCGCATCCAACCGTCCATTTGTTGGGTGTTTACGAGGTACATAATCTAATCTATAAACCCCGAAAACCACATGCATATTCACACACATAAGTACATCTGTATCACCTGTCGTCCCGTTGGTCTTCGAGTGACTTGAGCGGGGCACCAGCAACACTTTCATTTTCTCTATCGCAAGCAGGAGTAGCCCAATGAGTCGTCCTCGCACTAAAAATTTGTTGAGCATCATATCTTGCTTCTCGTCTTTTCGTGAAGAAATCGGACCACCGGGTCGGTGGTTTTCCTGTAGGGTGTTGATATCCCGAGGATTTTACTCGTTAATGACTCTCGTCCATCGGTTGTCGTTGAAGCACATCACGTACCCGGCCCACCTATTTTCGATATCCTGGCGTTTAGAACGGCGCCTCTGATTTTCGATAGTTGATGTAGGTAGGAACTGCGGATCCTTTCTCCCATTTCCGAAATACGGGATAACCCTAGTATCGAACTTTTGACTGCGCGTTTAATAACGCCAAGTGATCTTTCGTGGTCTCAATAAAACACTTGAAATGTATGGTATAATGCTCTAGGTATGAAGGTATAATAATACAAAAAAGTTACAAAGATACCAGCCAAGAGCAATCGAGTGTCGAAAATCGCCGATCTTGTATTTTTTTTCACTTGACGGCGATTTGTAAATAGTTCGTCGTCGTCTACCTCTTCATGGTGGGAGTAGGGAGTCCCATGAGGACTGACTAAATACGAAGGGTTCTGCCCTACTGACGAGACTGTCAAGGTTGACACACGTGTGTCGGGCTGCACAAGAGCTCATTAACAGGCCACATGACATGTCAGCTCAGAAAATGATTATGCGATGTAATAAAATTTAACGTGGTCTTAATAAAGTACTCGAATCGAAAGGTATAATATTACAAAAATGTCAGCTAGACTTCATTCTCAAAAGCGATCAAAAACGTCGTAAACGAGCTGACATGGGAGGTTTTGGAAGGTTTCAGGAGGTTTTACCTCATTCATCTTACTCTTCCGACATTACACGGCCAGATTAACACTTAACAATACTAAATTCAAATTACAAATTACAAATTTAGAGAAAAGGGGAGTTGATAGGGTACATAAGTTGTCATCCTCAAAATCTTATTGAAGCCATCATATAAAACATTCTGCACTTCAAGAACATTTGGATAAATAGCGTGTTTAGAACTCTTTGAGACAAAAAAATATGCATATCTGTATTCTCACTAATATTACAACAAAAAAAAGGCGGGGTCATATATGTACACCTGATAGTTTAATTGTTCTCAAAACTATATTGAGTAAATTGGAGTAAGTCATCCATTTTAACATCACGGTAATATGCTGGAATAAGATTGATATCCGATTGCGGTGAAACCTTCTTAGTTTTGTTATCATTGCTTACTTAAGATGATGTGTTAGATAATTCCTATCATTTCTAGCATGAATAAGTCAGGCGGTCATAAATGGGAACCCACGTGAGCTCAGACTTCCGATCGAGCTTTTCTTTATGGAAAAAATGATAGAATGGGTAGTAGCTAAGTGGATTTACTTTTACTTTATCTTTTGGTTTGTAGAATCTGAAACATTCACAGTAATGAGATCGTTGTTTCTCAACCTCTCAGATGTCTACTAAGCATTTGTTGGGAAAGCTCTGTCCAACGAAAAATCTTTGAATGCGCATAAAGCCGAGCGCACGGCGTATCCGCGAAATTGTACACTAATAGCTGTATTCGACTAATGTCTTGTATGTCACTGGTTTCAAAAGAGAGTTTCTTTATGATATTATAGGGCTACGAAAACTATTTTTTCAACTTCTTTCAAAATCAGTGGAAAAGTTGTCAATGATTTACGAAAACGCTACCGTATCGTTAATCAAGAATTGGATTAACTGGTCAGAAAACTGAGTTCTCTTGGTCTATTGCTGGATTTGACCTCCAATTTTGTTGAGGCCCGGATAATATTATAAAATTTTGAAATACTAAAAATGTTTTTTTTCGCAGGTGTTTATGATTTTTTGTAGCCATTTTCATGCTTATCATAACCTCATGCCATGTAATATATTTAGTAACGCATGTTATATTGAGTAACGCACTTGTTGTAGAATATTAACATCAGTTTTCGAGCTCCTAGAACATCACATCTTTAGTGACATCGATTAGTTGTTTTAAAGAGTTGCGTTGAGTGAATCGGTGTATGTCATACACTTTTATGCTACAGTGACTTGCTGGAAACAAAAGTAATATCTGTTTGTCTTGAAAACTCCTTGGCTGTCCTATCAGTGTTTACTTAAGATGGTGTAATAACTGATACAACTCATTTTGGGCATGAGGTACAATGCGAGTCAATAAAAAAAATCCATCTGAGCTCGAACTTTCGATGACAGCTTTGCAGAGAAAAACGAAAGAATGGATGGTACTTACGATGAGGTAGTATCAGCCCCACTGAAGTTCATGTCTAAGTCCAGTCAGCGTGGGAGAAAATCATCAAATCTATTCGGACTTCAAAGCGCGCGTTTCCGGAAAGAATGAGATGGGTTCAAGTCCCGCATGACGCGGATGGTTTGCGTAGTGCTCTATATCAATGAGTATAATTGGACATTCCCATTTTGGATTAGTACACGCCGTTAATGAACTAATTTTAGTTAGATTTCTGAGTAATTCGTTAGATTAATCTCTTATTATTCTTAAATTAGCTCTGTGTCACATCTTTTCAGTAAAACCAAGCTTTATTTTGCACATTATTGGACATTCATAACAGAAGAGTTTCATATAACAGAAACGCCTTTTCTTCATTTCTCATATGCGAGTTGTTCAACTCTGCAATAATACAACTCCTTTTCCTTGTATGCCCATTGGGACACGTTTTTCCACTTTTCCACCGGTCCTCCCTTCCGAAATCCGTCATGCTATGTCGTCGGTGGAGAACAGAACGACACCCGTTCCAGACAGGATTAGACTAAAACACCTAAAGAACCTGCCGCCAGTTCTCGTCAACACCCTCGCTCGGCTGTTCACTCGCTACCTGTCAAAATGCAAGGTTCCTATTCAATGGAAAGCCAACAAGACCGTATTGTTGTTCAAAAAGGGAGACCTTTACGACATAGGCAATTATCGCCCAATCTACTTACTGTCCGTTGCCTATAATTTCTTTACTCGAGTCATCTCTAAGCAGGATTGACAGAATACTGGACGAAGGACAGCCATGCGAACAAGCAAGGTTCCGAAAAGGATTTAGTACCATGGACCACATACACACGATTACAAGACTCATTGAAGTGAGCAAGCAACCACTCTGCACTGCATTTATGAAGTTAGGAAAATTCGCGATGCAAAAAGAATTTGCGCACAGTTCATCTTTGTTGAAACACAACAAGTAGTGAAGTGTTTCATATGGGGATATAGTCAATAGTGTACTTATGAGTCATTAATTAAAGTGCATAGAGTCCTACAACTTCCACTGAGTTTGCAGCCAGATAGGGACCAATGTTCATTCATCAGTATTCTGCGATATTTTATGAGTTCAGACCTCGGTTGAGGTTGCCAGCGGATAGTGAGATTCTATATTGTCCATCAACTCGTGTGCTTTAAGAGACAGGCGCCTCATCGAGACTTTCGACTGTCAGTAATTCTTATTCTAGCACTTGAGCACTTCATTTGATCGTTCATCGCAGTGTTTTTTTTTTTACTGTGAGGGTCCCAGCACTTTTAGCATTTAAATTGCTCAATCGTCCTCTTCTTGAATGACGTGACATACTGGTTAAGCGAGTCTCCTTGCAATCTCGAGGATAGTCTGGCTGTGGCCTTTCATAGGACGTAGTTGTTAATTACCGCTGGGAGTTGGGGATGGAGCTCGGCTCCCCGCGCCGCGACGAGCATCACAGCCTGCGCCACGACGCCCCGTATTTCTTATCAGTGCTATCAATGACGGGATCTTCGAAGAAGCATACCAGTTTACTGAGCAAATTCCAGCTAATGATGGCATTCTAATTCTTTTTTGAGCACAGAGGCTTTCTGAAAAACAGTGGTTCGAACTCAGGCTAAGCTGCAAACTAATGAGACCTGCTAGACAATTATTAAAGTGTCAAAGTGTTCGACGTCAGCCAATTTGTAGACAACGACATTTAATCAAGTGCGTTAAGATTTAAAAGCGGATTCGATCCCCAATTAATTCTTTTCAGAAACAACTTGAATCACCTCAGAATTTTCATCTTTCCAGACAGAAACCCTAAAGTGATTTGCTCATGCGAGACAGTTATCATTTTAAATGATCACGGATGTACTGTAAGGCACACTAGATTGCAAAAATTTAATAGTAGCAAATGCAAATCAATTCTCTGACTTCCGAAGACCCAACTCCTTAAATATTGGAGGACTCAAGCTGCCTGTGTACTAACCCCCGATGGCGATAGTACATACTCCAGTGGAATTGAGCATGTTTTCTGTCACACTCAACGACATTAAGGATTCCTTACTAAGAATTGATTTAGCTGAATTGACACTCTAGAGCATAATATCTTTCTGCAGGAATCATTGGATTTTGGATGACATTAAATATTTTTTACCACACTAAAAAGGTGGTAAACACATATCGGCATTTATGATAACTGGCTTGAAGCCGCCGACTGTCCAGCTAATATGCCTCTAATTCCGACATGTCTTTAGAATCTTGTTAGTTTAGTGATTATTGCTAAAAGGTTATCCAATATCCAATCATTTCGATGGAAAAAGTATGCCTTTAGGTGTTGGTTACACCAAACCAATCTCCAGTAATGAATTCATAGAGACGTTGGACGCTGCAGAAAACATGCTTCATTCCACTGGAGTATATAGTATCGCTATCGTGATAGAATACGCAGACAGTTCGAGTCCTCCAATCTCAATGAGTTGGGTCCTTGGAAGTCAATGGGTAAAGGACTAACATGAGCAAGAAGATGGTTGCATAGTTGTGAGAGCGTAGTGATCAAGTAAGAAGTGGTGTTCACAAGGCGTTAAGTTGGCAAAAAGGTCATGATGACAGAACGTTCAAACTCGAAGTAGTGACAATCTAAGGGAAGAATCGGGAAAATCACGATGCATTGCTTCTCTACCGATTAGCGATACTTTTATACCGCTAAAAGTGTGTGGAACGTGACATATTTTGTCACTACGAAATGTCAGCTACACATTTCCAAGAAATTTCATCATTATCTACGTATCTACGTCATGATAATTTTCAAGCAACATTGGGGTAAGAGTAAATAAGTAAATTGTCTGGATTTGTCTTAAGAAATTTTGTTCAAGTGAATTTATGAATTTTTACAGCATAGCAGATCGTTTTCTATCTTGAAAATTGCTATTTTGACCCTTTTTCGTTGAACACGATGAGTAAACTCAAAAGACTATATAAGCACCAACATTTAAATCCTGGAGTTTTCTTTCCTTCAAATGAACATTTGCGTCATAGAAAGAGTGCATCAGACATATCTCAGCTGAACTTGGAAGAGATACTTCACTTGATAGTTTAGACATTGATGGTTCGTCTTTTGATTTCGAGTGAACATTATATAATCTCAAACCTGTTTGTTTTTATTATTTGTATCATCAGTACTGGTAACTGAGCTGATTTGCGGATTGAACTATGACATGGGGATGCTCCTCAACTTTTCATATAGGTTATATGCCAAACATTCATAGCTGTCCCTAGAATCTTCAACAAACAGTGCATTATGGAAGTTTTGAGACCTAAGCAATTTCATATCAATGAGAATTCGATATCTTACCCCTTTCCTTTCTACAAACAATTTCTGGAGCGACGGGGATCTATCATTGAGTCAACATTCTGTCCACCCAGCACTACGCTCAAGAATGTATAGTTGAGTTTTCTACCCTGCTCACTAAAACCTATCGTGATCGTGCGCGTCGTTAATGTTGAAAATCTGCCTTTGTAGTCCAAGTCGCTTCAAACAAACGTCTCACGTGAACTCAATTGTCAATGAGCAACACCTCGATAGGCCATCATGGAAAAGTCCCGAGCGTATCCAACGATGTTTTAGCAACGCAGATCGCAATGTTGTAAAGCAAGGGGTCGCAAAATTATAATACATCACTTATGCGAATCACATGATATAGACGAAAGTGCATGGCACCTAGACAGATTAATTATATGGGATACCAAAAACCAAAAACGTGATGGTCATGATGTGGGGGCAGGCAACTGATAACCAACATTTTATTTGAAAAAAGCAATGGTGCTTCATGAATCACTTTGCTTCCACACTCTAGTAGATAAGGTTTAATATGAAATCTTCATGATTACGTAGGATGATCAGATAGCCTTTTTGAGATGGAGTGCTATCTCTACAATCATTAAAGAAGGTATCGCATTTACAAACTACCCACTCAGTATATCATTACAATTCCTTAATAATGTAGAATGGTGTGCAAGCTTTGCGTCAGCTGGGATTCGAGCTCACATTTCACCCCATCCGGGAGCGCGTGCTTATCATTTCACCCTATATCATAGCAACTACACTGTCTTAGTGCCAAAAACAACTCTCAGTGCTTAAAACTTATGACTTTTGTGACTCTTGCCAGTGAAAAAACCGAAAAGAATTATTGGAAGCACTTCAGATTGTATTTCTCATGTTTATTGACTACAATGGGACGTGTAGATGAAACAGGAAGGTGTGTTGTAATGTCAATACACTTAGATTTATTTGTTCTTGCTCTATAAAATCTGGATATGACATCAGTTGATAATCAAATAATGCCTTAATATTGGCCTCTTTCTTATGTTCACGCTTAAAATTCAATAACCCTGACAATGTTTTTAAACCATGCATGAGGTCTGTTATGCCGTTAACAAAGTGCCAGATCCGTTTTGCGGCCAGCGTCATCAGGACCACGACACCTTTTATCTGAGCCAATGCCTTATAAGAGAACATATCCCCTACATATGGAGGAATCGTCGGCGATTTATTTACATTGTCCACAACTTGATTAAATTATGCAACGTACAAATTGTACAGTCAGGTGTTCGTAGCTGAAAAATTGGGTAATACTCTTTATCGACTGTCTTCGAAGACCACGTTTTCAAGAGATTGTGCCAGGCATATTGAATTTCTAACAAGGTCTTCATAAACGGTAGATAACAAGATTTGTTTTACTAGCGGTTTTGCTTGAGATGATGTGGTAGCTAATACACCTCATTTCTGGTATGAGGAGATAGCGCTGTCAACAATGGAAATCTTTATCAGTCATATACATGATAAATAGTGTTTTTAGGCATTTTCAAACAAATAGAAGGAATGCATACCTTCGTTTCTTCTATTGTTGAGGTTAGAAATAAGTAAACGACGGAGACATGACTGTACACCTATTCATACTGTTGCTAATATATATATATAATATATATGTATATATGTATATATATATATATAAAGATAAAAGGATAAAGCTCTCGGCGTTGATCAATCCCTGAGGGATGCGCCATGCATTCGACTTCAATTTTTAAATTCGTTTGAGGTGATTGAATGCATATCTGGCCTTTACAATGACTCGCGGTGGCCTCCCGCTATACCGAGTCAGTGCTGCTTATCCTCCCAGACAAGTCTGAGACCTGTCTGGTACCAATTTACCGACCCCGGAGGGATGGATGGCTTGGTGAGCCATGAGCGCGAGTATATATATACATACCTCTCCATAATAACGCGAGAGCGGTCGTATGGAGAGCTATGATTCATTTTAAAAGCCACAGGATCGAGTGCCGGTCAAGACAATGCCAGGTAATTCCATCATCAGACTTGCACTGATTTATTGCTCGGCGTCGATTCCTTCATAAAGGAATTCAGCCTCAAGGGGTCGGCTGAACCAAGGATGGTGCAACTGATGAGTCTCGGAGTTGACAGACGCCTGTATAGCGCTTAGACCTTAGTGGCATAAAACATGTCATATCCTTAGCAGGCTATATATATTTGATTAATTCTTTATTGATTGAATTAAGGCACGGAAAAAAACTTAATGATAGAAGCACTGGGATCCGCACAGCATGAAAAAAGGCGGTATGAAGACGGATCAGCAAATTCCTTAGAAAGAAGTGAAGCAAATAGTCAACTATTACTTATGGTCACAAAGTATAAAACTGGAGATAGCTATCTTGAAAGTAACATGAGACAAGAAGACATGTAAACGTATACTGGGAAAATCATCAAAATCAAAGATGGCGCGCAATTAGAAGTCTGTGCTGTTTTATATGTGCAATAGCGTACAAAATAAAGTATAAATAATCTGGAAACGAGTCACTCTTAGCTAACTTGGGAGCGGCAACAAACTATCTTGACTAATCATCCAAGAATCTGAAAAAATTTAGTCTACTAACTGCGTTTATTGACCCCAAAATTACAAAGTACAATTATGTTTTAAATATCTTCGCTCATGATTATCTAACATAAACACTAATAAGGCCGATGCCGACTTGACGTGAGTACCATTCAAAATGTCGTTTTTCCCACAAGTAGCTGTATTCGAGTGTTTGAACTGACAAAGATTTCCATTGTTGACAGCGCTATCTCCTCATACCAGAAATGAGGTGTATTAGCTACCACATCATCTCAAGCAATACCGCTAGTAAAACAAATCTTGTTATCTACCGTTTATGAAGACCTTGTTAGAAATTCAATATGCCTGGCACAATCTTTGAAAACGTGGTCTTCGAAGACAGTCGATAAAGGGTATTACCCAATTTTTCAGCTACGAACACCTGACTGTACAATTTGTACCTTGCATAATTTAATCAAGTTGTGGACAATGTAAATAAATCGCCGACGATTCCTCCATATGTAGGGGATATGTTCTCTTATAAGGCATTGGCTCAGATAAAAGGTGTCGTGCTCCTGATGACGCTGGCCGCAAAACGGATCTGGCACTTTGTTAACGGCATAACAGACCTCATGCATTGTTTAAAAACATTGTCAGGCTTATTGAATTTTAAGCGTGAACATAAGAAAGAGGCCAATATTAAGGCATTATTTGATTATCAACTGATGTCATATCCAGATTTTATAGAGCAAGAACAAATAAATCTAAGTGTATTGACATTACAACACACCTTCCTGTTTCATCTACACGTCCCATTGTAGTCAATAAACATGAGAAATACAATCTGAAGTGCTTCCAATAATTCTTTTCGGTTTTTCACTGGCAAGAGTCACGAAAGTCATAAGTTTTAAGCACTGAGAGTTGTTTTTGGCACTAAGACAGTGTAGTTGCTATGATATAGGGTGAAATGATAAGCACGCGCTCCCGGATGGGGTGAAATGTGAGCTCGAATCCCAGCTGACGCAAAGCTTGCACACCATTCTACATTATTAAGGAATTGTAATGATATACTGAGTGGGTAGTTTGTAAATGCGATACCTTCTTTAATGATTGTAGAGATAGCACTTCATCTCAAAAAGGCTATCTGATCATCCTACGTAATCATGAAGATTTCATATTAAATATTATCTACTAGAGTGTGGAAGCAAAGTGATTCATGAAGCACCATTGCTTTTTTCAAATAAAATGTTGGTTATCAGTTGCCTGCCCCCACATCATGACCATCAGGTTTTTGGTTTTTGGTATCCCATATAATTAATCTGTCTAGGTGCCATGCACTTTCGTCTACATCATGTGATTCGCATAAGTGATGTATTATAATTTTGCGACCCCTTGCTTCACAACATTGCGATCTGCGTTGCTAAAACATCGTTGGATACGCTCGGGACTTTTCCATGATGGCCTATCGAGGTGTTGCTCATTGACAATTGAGTTTACGTGAGACGTTTGTTTGAAGCGACTTGGACTATGAAGGCAGATTTTTAACATTAACGACGCGCGCGATCACGATAGGTTTTAGTGAGCAGGGTAGAAAACTCAACTATACATTCTTGAGCGTAGTGCTGGGTGGACAGAATGTTGACTCAATGATAGATCCCCGTCGCTCCAGAAATTGTTTGTAGAAAGGAAAGGGGTAAGAAATCGAATTCTCATTGATGTGAAATTGCTTAGGTCTCAAAACTTCCATAACGTAACTGCAGCATTTGGAGATGTTCATTTTGCTGAACGTGTATGAAGCAATCAGAATTTGGATTCTATAAATATCGTTTCCGTAGATTTAGTTGGAGAAAACCTTTCTACAGGAGGTGTTGAATCGGTCAACATCGCTCCGCCCGCCTGGTGCTTGGTGTTATAAGGACGATATCATCATCAAAACGGGCATAAATCTATTATCGACCGCTGATTTTGGCTCCAGCATTGTCCCAATCTGCTGTTCGTGAGATGTTTTAGAGAGTGGGAGTGGATAGATTTGGCGAAATCGTATCACCTTGTCTAACCCCTTTTTTTACGTCGACAGCGACTTCGTCATGAAATGGTTGTATTTCAGTTGCTCAGCCTTTATGCAGCTCCAAGGATTGTATAGAGTAGGAACGCCATGGCTGGCCAGAGCCTCAATAACTGCTTGTGGTTCCGGAGACAGGAGATTTTCTTCAAATCGACGAAAGTGAGACAGGGCGGTCTCTTGATGTTTTGTAAAACCTCAGTAAGTCCTGTGATCGTGTGGATATAATTTATGATAGTAAATCAGTTTCGAAACTCTGCTTAAGATTTTGAAAAAAGCAATATCGGTTAGACAGAATCATCGATTAACTAGAATGTCGTTTTTTTTTTGTTTCTCTTTATTACGAGGCTCCAACGCCCACCTCTGAGAGTGACACTTCTAAAACTATATGTTGACATGAATGGCTATGGTCATCATGATGGATTCGTACAGCTTGTCACTCTGCTCCTTTCAATCTCTTCCGTGAATCCCATGTGACGCTTTTCAAGAGCTCGTTTAGGTCCAGTTTTCTCATCAAAATCCGGGTAAGAAGAAAGGTCTAATAATTTTTTAAGATTTAAAAATTTTGCATGAACTGACAAATTGTTTCTTTGGAAGATTAACTACGTCTAATACTGCAGCAACTACAAAAAAAACAAAAACTTTGAAACAGCTTCTCAAAATTGCTTCCTTTGACTTCGGAAAAAGGATAAAAGTTAGCTCTCGGCGTTGATCAATCAGTGAGGGATTCGCTATGCATTCATCTTTGATTTTTAACTTCGTATGAGGTGATTGAAAGTATACCTGGCCTTTACAATGACTCACAGTGGTCTCCCGCTAAATCGAGTCAGTACTACTTATCCTCCCACACAAGTCTGCGACCAGTCCGATCAATTTACCGAGCCCGCAGGTATGGATGGCTTGGTGAGCCGTGAGCGCGAGGTCGAACCATCGACCTTGTGTGCGACTCAGAGCACCTCCACCCACTGCACCATATGCGCTCTTTTGACTTCTATCCTTTTCCAAAATCGCTCGCAAAAATTTCCCGACGACGCTAGCACACCTTTCCATCTTAATTTAGTCCCAAGAGCGTGTCAAAGCCATTTTAGGCCATTCTAGTGTTGCGACTAGCCGAGACTTTTTCGCTAGTATGGACCAGACATAATAGTCCACTGGGTTGAGATCCGACAAATCTGACGGCCAAATGTGCGTGCTCCCAAAAGCCTGAAAACAGTACTTCACAGATGGTGATCGTTGAGCGGGGCGAACGCTCAAAAGCTGACTTCTGCTCTGCGTAAGTCGTCGATGCCAAAGTATTAAGTAGCTCAAAACTCTAGTGAGTCTCGTAAAACATGCTACTGATAGCTGACAGTGTTGTGTTGATGGTTCTGTTGAGGGTGATACCATCAGCGCCTTTTTCGTGCCGCAAATGTTGGCCCAGACGATCACAGAAGCTAAGAAATGACCAAAGCCTATGATTTTGCTGCTGCGCGCTTCTGCTGATCCTCCTTGAAAAGTTAACGTCGATTCTGGCAATTGTGTATTGGTTTAAAGTAGATATCTCTCATCCGTAAGAAGGGCTTTCGACAAACGAGCATCAGCTATCAAACAATTAATTCAACGATCGCATAAAAACCTTTTCTTTCATCATTTCAACTACAGCACACGACCAATCTTGAAGTTGCGCAGCTTCAGCATATTTTCGGCTATATGACGGACGGTCCAGTCGCTTTTCCGATCCTCTTTGCCATTTTGCACAGCGAACACTCCGGATCCCTTAGAATTTGGCAGAAAATTCTGAATGCTTCCGGAGTGAGGTTGAGCGACATTTCTGGAGATAGCCCTCAATACTTCGAGTTTCTTTGGAACGTTTCACGACTCTTTAGACACGTTCTGGTATAAGATCAGTCTATAAATATCGACAGTTTTCATCCCCGTCTTGTACAAATCAGCAACTGCTATGTGTTTATTTTTGCGATCCACTGATTAAGCTCATTGCAAATGAACAAATGAATAGAATATATATTGACAAAATTGGACAAAGAATCCAATAAAATTATCAAAAGAAATGAATGCATCATATCAATGTTGAAATAACAAGATACAAAAATGTCGAAACTTTTCTCGCTCCTTACATATATGCCGTTTTAGACTTGGACTGGGAGAGAAAGTGCCGCCTTTCTATCTGCTTGACCATCAGTGTGAAGTGTCCACCTAGAAGACCGCAATAAAGACCACTTTTTTGAGTTGCAAAACGTGGAGCAATTTTGAAACTATTCCACCCACTTGCTCAGTAGCGTGAGGAATAAATCAGGAAAGAATAAAAATGACTGACACACCATCAACCTGACAATAATAACAGATTCTAATGACTGATCACACCAGGATCAACTCTAATTATTCAACTTGTTCCAAAGATCATTTAGCGAGATAGATATAGCGATTTTGTCGCACATCTGGCTGAAAGTAGATAAGATCAACAATAAGGTTAGTGCTCTCTCAACAAAGGTAGCGCTCATTATGTCGCTTTTCGCTCTAACGAGAAACTGTCGTCGAAGGTTCGATCACAGACGGAGTAGCGCTAGCGACAACCCAATCTACCCATGCCGGAAAGAATTTAATCTTTTGTATCATCTCGAATGAACACAGATCAACCAAAGAAATTCCTACATATTTAACATTATCGTCGGGTCTTGCAAGTCACTGCAGCATGAGAAAGATCAAAGTAATCAGGTTTTTTTCAATATACCGTTATAAAGCGATAAGCAATAGATATCATCATAAATATAAGCTTTCAGAGTTGAGAGATAAAACAGTATAGTGATGTCAGCGTCAAAACAAACCTCTCTTTCAATTGAACGTGCATCACTAAACAAAGTATATGAGACAAGGTTTGAACAACTATAAAGGTGAATTTCAAAAGAATCACAACAGCTAGATTAAACGTCAGCCTATTGACGAGGATCGGATGACAAGCAATGGAAGACGAGGTAGCTGAGAAAAGAGCAAATCAGCAATAATTTTAGATACTTGATCCTGATTATAACACAAAAAAATGGGATTAATTCAACAAGTGATCGAACCCTAATAATTTTCGACCGAGTGTTTCCAATTTCAGGAGTATAGGGATATTGCGACTTCAGAGTCAGAACTGTATAGCAACTTCTCGTCTCAAGTATTTTCTTATGACCAGGCTCAAATTTTCAATATGCCAGATAATCATTTTTTGAGCCACTCATGTGATCTGATATATAGGGCTGACTTATAGTGCCAGATACACGTGTTTCAGCCTTGAAGGTCTCATCAGACGGGCATTTTCCTTTCGTCTCTAGCCAATCCTCTCGGGGCGCTCAGTCCTGTACTAAGCGTAGGCGAGACAAACATTTTACACTGTCAGGACATATGATTCATTATAACAGAAGTATGATCATCAAAGGTATGATTCATTATAACAGCTACGTGCTCAGCTGCTGATCACCACAGTGCAGATAACTCCATCATCTGACTTGGGGCGATCATTACTCGGCGTCGATTCTTTTATGAGGATCATTTAACCTCAGCAGATCGACTGAACCGAGGGAGGGTGGTATTGATGAGTCTGAATAGGACAAAACAAGCGCCTGAATAACACTAGACCTAACAGCTCAAACATGTTATATTCTTATAAGATTTACCACTGCAAGTCAAGTGAAATTATCACTGAACAGACACTGTTGTACACTCGATTGTTCTTCATGGTATTGATCATATCTTTTGTTTCGAGTATTTTCTTAAGACCACGCTCAAATTTCAATATGACCAGATAATTACTCACCGCCCTAGTGATGAGACAGTCAATGTCTAAACACGTGTATCGGGCTCGAGAAGTCCGCTCTATATAACAGACCACATGCGTGGCTCAAAAAAATGATTATCTGTATAACAATCCTCGCGAGGAAAGAGTCACGATTCTTGCTCTTGATTCGATAGCACTGTGCTGATTTTCATACATAAGAATGGTCTACACCTTGATCGGCGAACGTTGATAGGACTGCATTGCTTTCGACAATGTGACGCTTTCTCTAATCGATAAAATTTGAAGTATGAGGTACGCCGTAGTTTCGACAGGCTTCAATGAGCTGTGGCGCGATTTGAATGTAATCCATGCAGCAGAATTCCACACGAGAATCCTGCTATCCTGCTTGTCTAGCTGGCTCTGGCCCACCTGAGATCTCCGACATGAGCAAAAGAACAAAAAGGTGATCTTTGTGAAGACTTCACTCAACAAGCATACTTGGCAGAAATTACGAAAATTCTCACGCCCACTCTACATCTACTATAACTGTGCGCTGTGTCCTCCACCGGTCTAGGTTGTTTTCCATCCGAAGTTATGATGACTATTCTCTTGCGAGAAGCACATGCAGATTGTGGATCACCAGCTCTAAGGAAATCAGCTGTGCTATTGTTAAGTACTGAAGCGGTGTCGCTCTTCATTATTTCAATCGCAACTCAAATTTCAGAGGCTAGAATCTCGGGTGCTTCCCACCAGTTGAGATCTCGAGGTTCGAGAGAGTGAGTTGTGATAGAATGGATGGCATAGAACTTTATCGTCAATCCCATACCACTGCGTGACGCAGTAACCAACCTCTCTTCATTCATTAAGGCGGATAGTGAAGGATAATTGTTGCAAGAAGACGAACGCCAATTCCTCAGACTTGATCGTTTTTGTGGTGCTTCTAAAAACTTTTTCTACTCGCAGCAGAATACATCTTTTGGTACTTATGTGTCAGACAGCGACTAATAAAGAACCGATCTCCTTCGCTGGACTAGAACATTCATGAGCGCCTAATAATGATACAAAGCGCAATTCTCTGGCTAGAGCAATGCGTGATCGGTATTTAAAAAAGTCCTTTGTAACGCTTGGAAGAAAGGAAGACATTTGTTTTACACCGCGTTTTCTTCGCCAAAATATTCGTGTGAGAATTTTATTTCAATAAGTAGAGCGCTTGCAGGGTATAGAATAAAAGTGGACTAGTGCAAAAACCTCCATAGTGTGTTTTATTAACGAAAAAACCACATCGTTTTTGTGATGCGTTCTATCGACTTCAAGCGGGTTTTTCGGCATTTTCAATCTAAATACCATCGAGATCGATGTTAGACAGACTTATGTATCATAATTCGCCAAGTCACGCGTTGCGCGTGGCAGGATTTTCTGCGGCACTCCACACAGTAAAGAAGATGCGGAAAGCAATCTGGTAAAGTCAGATTTCAAAAGACGTTGTCACCATTGAATGATTCAATTTACAAAAAAGATTCTATAAGGGCATTTTTCAGTACAAAGAGCGTCCAAAAGCTTAGAATAGAAGGATTTTTTGCGATGAAACTACTTCTACACTGCGCTTTATTAACGCAGAAGACGACAGAGTTTCCGGAGTGCACTATGATCTTGAACTTACTCAGCGGATTCTTCTGTATCAGCTGGCTATTTGACTATGAAAAATAATTTATTCTAATCAGAAGAATGCCTCAGTTTTCTTGAAATGCTTCTTCCATTACGAAGTGTATGGCATTGTGACGAAGTGACGAATGACTCGCATGCTTTGCCATTTTTAACCATAAATAGCTAATCTTTACTGAACTATTAGTAATCATTCAACAGCTGGAAAAATGGAAATTTTAGGGCTGAACCTGTTTTGTGATTAGACATTCATGGTTTATTTTCGAAACGAAAAAGTCCCCAAAAATCTCTCGACAAGTAGAGGGAATAAATGTGCAAACGGAAAGTAAATGTTACTGATGATGAAAATCTTTACTTGGAATGTTTACACTGCTTGTCGTAGCGTTGTTCACCAATCTTCTCAACTCAACTATCTCCCGTTATTCATGTATATTTGCCTGCCTTACAATCAACTCCCAATGACCGGTCA
Organism: Parelaphostrongylus tenuis; assembly: GCA_019055375.1. Lineage (NCBI taxonomy): Eukaryota > Metazoa > Nematoda > Chromadorea > Rhabditida > Metastrongylidae > Parelaphostrongylus > Parelaphostrongylus tenuis. The sequence goes on along the minus strand of JAHQIW010005857.1, from coordinate 30,608 downwards.
AGAACGGTTTGTAGAAGATGAAAGGCTGCTTGCGTGAGAGTATTACATTGTTTCAAAGCCTGCGAGTCGTTAATTGGGTCAATGTTACCGGTACTACAACCCAACATCTGTGACGGATGTGTTACCTTCCGTGCAATGATCGGTGTCATAGTACCTGTATAAGTAGCAGTGATGACTTGAGTTTAGTGAGTGCTGGGAGATCACATCAAAACCCAAAGATTCATGCATTAATATATGATTTAGGAGGTAATGCAATTTGATAAAACTTGTGTGATTGACAATTATATTGATTATTGATTATGAAAGCGATTTGAATGAATAAAGATGAACGCTTTTGACATAGATGATAAATGATAGATGTGAGTAAAATATTTATAAATACAAATAAGAGAGCATAAAACTGGAAAAAGCATTGGCATTACTTCCACATGGCAGCGATGAGATGGATATTAATGCTGAGCATAAGTGAATATATGATGAATTATCACCTACAAGACAATATAATCAAGTTCATTCTGCAACTCTGTAGAAGTCACACTTCTTTATGTTTATTAAAATTTCATAGTTTGTTCAAATCATCGGTGAAGTATGAATCTCATTGTTATGCGAAGCACGATTTCTAAGCGAAAAATGCTTCGCTTCACGATATTTATGGCATGCTCCAACCAAAAATGTTTTGTCAAAGCCTCTTTCTGTATCTGTCTTTTCTCTATTTTTGGTGATTAAACTTCCTTTAGCGAATACAAAAATCCAATTTATAGTGTAAAATCACCACACAGTCATTGTAAAGCCCTGAGCTCGCCGCGCGATCTCCCCACTTGCTGCGCAAAAAATGATCGTGGGTAGATAGCAGGGACAAAGAGGAAGATCATGCTGGATGTTAGTAAGCTCGGTGGAAGCGTTGATGGAAGTACGTTCGTGATAACTGACTGAACACTTCTCGAACAGCTTTGCTTGAAAAGCGATGTCGTGTTCAGTTTTCGTGCGCAGTTGACACAATCAACTTATATATGAAGGCTCGCAATCTTCATAGTGCTGCATATTCGCAATAAGCTCAGAGTTTTATCACCATTGAGGGTATTCTTGCCAACAAATGATAGAAAATGATAGAAGAGACTCATATGAGGTTATACTTAGTTGAAATGTGCCAACACAATTTCAACACATTGAGTTGTATGTCAAATATAATATTACACACTCCATCGAAAACTCTTCGCCGATAGCTCTTACGGCTATCTGAACAGTAGTGTACTTCAGGAGTTGAGACCACTATAAAACTGCATTGACACATTGATTTAATATTATATGAGCAATACAGTAGAACTAGGAGAAAAATATGGTGAAAGAGAATTCATAATTAGGTTTCAATAGTAAAAACAACGTCTAGCTTTCTTTGAAGCCTTTTACTTCACTTAAGCACTTTCAAAATCTGTTAATCTTTCATTTTTTCATAATCATTTTTAATCATTTTTCATATATTGCTTCAACTGATTACCGTGAAAAATGTTTTCACATAGCAAACCAATTACTATCATTTCCATTTTTGAAGTGTAGAATGATTAGATGGTTTAGTGAAAAGTGTGTTGAGTGCACAAGAAGGACAAGAAAATATGAGTGTACTGCACAGAATGCGACTACATTCCACCATCCCGTAATGAATAATGGATTCTTCCGGGACAACTGAGCATCCGCTTTGTAGAACACATTGAAGAAAGTCTATTCAGTAGTGCTCAACTTTTTATAAAGGCAACGTTTGCTTATAACAAAAGTCACTGCATAATATTAAAAATCCGTTAAGAAAGTTTCAAATAGCTTTAAACACAAAACATTACATTCTTTCTGTCAATAGAAGGCACTCTGGAAGTCTTTCTAGAGGTTAACTTAGTAGTTGAAATGTGCATTTCTTGAGCTCTCGAATGGCTACATACACATAGATTTAATAAAAAGAATGATGTGCACCAACTGAAAATATGTTCCCTTTCCCACCGAATTCCTAGCTAAAATACTTGCAATTTTCGGCCAGGTCAAGATTTGTCTCTCTATAGCGCCATCGCCGTTTCAAACATAGACGCTCTGAGGGGCGTTTAAGATTCATGGTGAACAGAATTTACAAGCCACATTAATCATAATAGAAAAGAGTGGAATATCAAATCACTATCAAACGCATGCATATCAATAAATGATAATCACCTGTACAGCCAACGTTGTCCGTATAATTCTTGGTTTTCTATTTTGAACTAAACATAAGGTGTTATATTATCAGCCGTTTTAGCAGCTTGCCTTCCTCAGAGCTTGGAAAGGTCACTGACTGATTAGATTGTAGACAACTTGACCTTTCCAGGCTCTAAAGAAGGAGAATCGCCGAAACGTTAGCTGTTGAATAAATAAATAATATAACACATCGTGTTTGGGTCAAAGAAGTACTTGATAATGACATAACATGTTTTGAGCTGGTAGGTCTAGTGGTATACAGGCACCTGTCTCGTCCTATCAGTACCACCCTCCCTCGGTTCAGCCAATCTCCTGTGGTTGTCCAATTCTCTATAAGCAAATCGACGCCGTTATATCTTCATCGCCTTATTTCATTTTTAGTGGGTCTATGAAGAAGCGGTCGATAGAAGAGAATTGAAAATGGTATACAAGTATGACGTACCCTTTCAGAACAGTGTGGTTTTCTAGTTGAAAGATGAGAATAATCTTACAAATTGACGCGGTTTCAGGAATAACACATTACAGAAGTTCTTGTAAAATGTAATCATGTAACAAGCAATATCTTCAAGAAACCTTTATTTATTTAACGACCTCCCTTACTTTTATTGCGATGCGCACCGTTACGAATGACGCGGAGACGCGACACCTCTCGGCTGTGGCAGAATGTCACTTTTCCTTCTCGGAGGATCAAAGACTCATCCACGACATGTTTGGTAAGCAGAGAAGAAAACTCGAATACGCACTGCTATGCATGATCGCGAGTGCCAGTACCTAGAAAGTTTAATTAGTGGGAAGGCGCTATCGCTATGAAATTCGTTTTAGATAGACCAAGGAAAGAGATCGGTTTTGATGATTCTGAAAAGGTCTTTGAATGTTGGACATAAAACATTTAAAGTTTTGAGGATTACCCCTGAGGTTAGGATTTTCTTTGCCGATTTGATAATGACGGCCACTGAGCACGAATGGAGAAAAGTAGTCGTATCAGAAAATTGTGTGAATTCAATTGTTATCACAATGCACACCACTGATGCCAGACCAGAAAGGTAACAATTTTTTGAAATTAATTCTGGATGTGCTCATGTTACAGTCTGCTTAATCCATTCACTCTATTCACCCAACGAGCACACTAAAAAAGGAAAAATAGTGGAAAAAGTGGAGAAACTGGGAAAAAGTGTGGAAAAAGATTCTTACAGTACATTTGCCAATATATTAGTCAAACAACTGCAATAATTATGGTTTCGAAGATATCACAGCCTAGATTCAGCTCAAAGTGTTTGTAGTGACTCTGAAGCTATCAAATCACTAGTGCACTTTGCCTTAAAATGCTTGTTTTTCAAAATGGCGGTAACAGTCCCAAAATTCGCCTATTCGAAATTTCAAAGGCAACCCGAGTGTGTCATTTGTCCTTGAGTTCATACCAAATTCCATGAACTAACAAGACAGCTTCCATCTCAAGAAAATTACAATCAGTTTTTCTTTACTGTAATCACTCGTTATTCTGTATTAAGTCTTGCCTATAAGAAAACTGACACCGCTTTGTATTGCGGATTTGAATATTATTGTTTTTCTCGAAACATAAAGTGGTTACAATCATATCTCCTGTCGCGTCATAATCACGCAATATGTCCGTCCTTCCAATACTCCACATCAAACAAAAGTACTGAAACTTAATGTGCACTTCTACCCAGACCACGCAATTGACATCGGTGCTATACTGTAGTTCTGTGAGCCATCGCCTATAATGTTATACATTGTTTCCTTTTGAAATCTCTTTATCGAAAATAATTCCGAATCGAGTCAGCTTCGCCCACTTTCAGCGGTATAAGGGAATCACCGACAGCAGTTCATCGTGGTTCGCCTCTCCTTGTGATCATGACGCTTTTTGGAAACCTTGCTTTGCTCGATCACTACGCTCTTGACATCACACAATTATTTTATTGTTAGTATTAGCTCTCAATCTGCACACTTCCTGCAAAATCCCCACAGTTTAGTAGCTGTGAGTTTCCTGCGGTACATCTATAGTGGTTGGTATCAATAAGTGCCTCGCACGAGCAATCCCCTCCATGCCTTAAGCCTCTGTAAGTTTGAACATTCCTAAGGTGCGCAATTTGTCTCCACGCAAATTCATTGGGCATAAAACCCACTTCCAAACTTATTATGCAATCAAACATCACCCACCTGCAGAAATCGATTGACGCCAAACTTTTTGATACTTCAGGTGGTTGTCTAGCGGGTCTCAAAGGTTGTAGTTCAGAATAAGTGAACCACTATCTTCAACACTCTTATCAGTTCCTTCATACAGATCGCCGGAGGAAGAGAAAGCGGTTGTATTCATTAGAAACGAATTCTCGGAGAAATCCTGAAACTGGAACTTGCTTAGAAAACTGAATAGCTTTTAAGGTGATGCCGTCATTTCTAACATTGATATGGAGTACAAAAACTTAATCAAACTCTTTGCACTAGCTCCTGTGGAAATTACGGTTCTAAAATAGGATTGTTTTCGTTAACACGTAGGGATTTTTCAAAGAACCTCTCGTACTAGGCAAATGACAAAAATGAGAAAATTTCGATTTCAGTGAATTCGATAGTGCATTCATTTTCCTAGAAGGATCTTTTTATAGTGCTGTCGCATTTGAAATAAAATTGTGTTCCACACTTGTTGTGCGTTGCCGCAAAGATTTGCACAATTCATTCAAAGCTTTCCACCTTTTCTGAAGTTTTTCAAGTTTTTTGTGTTAAAACTGTGGAAGGAAGTTTCCTCTATCGTTGTAATGCTTGAAGTATCAAATTCGACCATATATCGCGAAATGAATCCGCTGCAAAGCTTGAGCCTAAGCCTAGATAGCCTAAGCATAAGCACGGAAAGTCTAAAAGCAAGTACAAGAAGTCTCCAAGCATCGGGGTCATATGTTTCACTCAATTTTTTTTTGCAAAATCTTAATCTAAATAAATCTTAAGTTAAAAAACAAAAATAGCGCTCCACATGTGCATCGCGCCTGCGCGGCCTGTCAATCAAAGCTATAGTTTTAAAGCCACCTCCTACCTTAGCCGAGTCATTTTTCCTGCTACAGTGCAGTAAAGCGACCTTTCCAAAAGCAAGTAAAGTCTTGAAATGATCGAAGCTTACACTATTGAGTTGTTACTTGCAATCTGTGGAGAGAGCTTAGTTGGTGCGATTCAAAAGCGCCATAAGAGTGAAGCGTGCTATTCATGTGAAACATGATTCTAATTCAAGATCTACAGAGCCGTAAAAGAACCTTTCTTAAAGTATCAAAAGTGACAAAATTTTCTGAGTTGTAGGCTTTCAATTATCTAGCTTTCGACTTACAGTCCAGTGGAAAATCTTTGTTTAGCGGAAGATTCTCCCTCAAAGAATCTTTACGCAATAACGGAAATTCTTCCGATAATTCTGATAAAGCTTCTATCTACGAAAGCACTCCAGTTGCTACTGTTACTGTCACTGCTCCGGTTGTTAACTGACTAGTGTTATATAATATCAAGCTCTTTGATAAAATGAAAAATTTTCATGGCTTTAAATTTAAATTGAGCTACAGACTTTATAAAGCGTCATCTATGACTCGTAAGCACTCCAGTTGCTACTGTTACTGTAAAACGAAAACATTTTCATGGCTTCAAAATTTAGGTTGAGCTACAGACTTTATGAAGCATCATCTATGACTCGCAAGCACGTTGTGAAGTACATTCCCTATGGAACACATCTCTGTGCAATGTTTGAGCGAGATTAAACTTTACGCTAGTTCATTTCACGAGCGTGTTTTTAACTCAGAAAATGCATACTGGAATGATTCTGAATGCGTCCTTAGTCTAAAATTCACCTTTTAACGTTTCAACGTTTTGACTTTCTATCAAACGCGCACTTGATGATGTTCCTATGTCTTAAATTTATGCCATCATGTTTCTCAGTGTTACTATGACTGCTTATGAATCAGACTCACATTAGTGAATCAACGCTGCACTAGAGAACATACTTAATTTTTGATCTGCACTTTGATCGAGACAAATTTACTCAAGCTCGAAAACTCTTAGCCACGCTACACAGTGTTCACCATTCTCCCTCATTTTTGCCTCCGCTTCAGCCATCGCTTGTGTTTTTGATCTATTATACCTCAGACACAATTCACACTGGGACACAATAAACTAAAAGTCAAATACACACAAATCGTTCAAATTTCGCTCCAAACACGTCCTTCATGCTTCTCATCATTTTTACAAATTTTTTTAACGAATCATTTGTTTTATCATTATTATTTGATTTCCACAACAAGTTCATAAATTTTAATTATACCTCGTCGTCTACCTACTATGCTTGCCAACACAATCCAGTCAGCCTTAATAAAAAGATAGCAAATCTGTGCGGACATAGAATTCGAACGCACGAAAAATTTGAGTGATCGAAATTCTAGTGAAGTCATTGATGCTATTCTGCCTAGGAGCTGTTAAGGAATATGTTTCCTTTTAAAAACAGGACATTCAAAAAGTATAAAAATCATAGTCCTTCCCCCATTTGGGATTTATGTGATGGAAAAAGCAATTAAGTTATCCGTCATGGGACCGCCATATAAATCGATGCGAGCTCAGCGACTTGCGCGATATTTATAGGTTGATTAAGGGTTTATACTGGGTTTATAAGGCGAAATCGCATACCAGAGCGAACCTGTTAAAAGGTTGGCAGCTAACAGCTAACACAGAGATGCTGAAGAATGAGTGGTGATGCAAACGTGTCTCGGTGGAGTAGTGGTAGTAGCACGCGTCCCCGGTAGGATGAAATGAGAATTCGATTCCCGACTGAGGCAGTGTTTGTTCTTATCACTCAGTTCTCTTAGATTGATTAAACTTCTTTTTGTCCATTTCGCAAAAATTTTTGGAATTTTTGCATTGCTTCGATAGAATTACACGCTTTTAGTTCATATATGTATATACACATTTATATATATCTCGTATTTATTTATTTATTCGCACGACCCGTCATACACTTTTTATTGTGCGGACCCCAGTATTTCTAGCAATCGATTCGTTGTTCGCCTTCTTTTTGAATGACATAGAATACTGGCCGAGCATGTCCCCTTATAACCTCGAGATAGCCTGGGTGGCGTTCCATAGGGCGTTCTTGTTGACTGCCGGGGAGTCCTAAGGGGTGAAGCACAGTTGGACGCGAGCCGTGGCCAACATCACAACCACTCGGCCACGGTGCCCAATAGTGTTGTGCACTCGATTGCTCATTGCATGGTACTCTTATCACAATTATACCTTTATCTCGAGTGCTTTGCTCAGACTAAGCTCAAATTTTAATATATCCTCTCATCATTATTTGAGCCAACATGTCATGAGTCTGGTAAAGGCTCTTGTACAGCCCGAGACACGTGTTTCGTCCTTACAGACTCATCGGCCGGGCAGAACCCGTCGTCTATCGATCTTTTTATATCGAGAGCCTTACACTCCTTATAGAAAATGATATAGATATATTGAAATTCAAATAATGATGAAAGTATATATTGAAATTTGAGCGTGGTTTAAACAAAGCACTAGAGATAAAGGTGTAATTGTCATAAAAGTACCAACAAATGAGCAATCGAGTGCACAACACTCTGTGTTAAAAGTTTACCCCGCCGTTCAACTTCATGGCTGGAATATCGCTACTTATAAGCGCAGTTTTTATGTTAGGAATATTTTGTCGCCGCAAAAGTGATGGAATGTGTTTCTCTTTTCAGAGTACGTCTGTAGTTTAATGCACAGAGTTTTTTCGTAAGCGAGAATATTCGACTCCTGCTCCTATATATGAACCATGAATACATAAAAGCCGGCACAGTGCACGAATGCAAGCGATGAACGAGGGGGAAGATACCCACGGGAAACAGTACGCAACCAGGTATGCGGTTGAACGATGGACGTCTGAAAACACCTGCACGAGAATACACTGAGATATTTCGAGTCATTAGAATTTGAGGAAGATGAATAGAATTGTCTTCAAGGTAACCAACTAACAAAAACATTGAACATGCAAATAAATTTCATGTGCAGTGCCAAGAGTTGTAACAAGAAATAATGCTCATAGAAAGGAAAAATGGATATATGAAACCAGAACTTTGCAGAGTGAGATGCTTTTCTATAATCCTACAATGATACCAACTCTCGAAGTAAACTATTAATCTAAATTAATGACCATTATCTATGAACATTGGCTCACCAAGCCATCCATCCCTCCGGGATCTCTAAATTGGTGCCAAGCAGGTGTCACGCCTGTCTGGGAGGATAAGCAGCACTGTATCCGTTTAGTAGGAGGCCACCGCGAGTCATTGTGGAGGAGTCGTCGCGAGCCATATATGCATTCACTCACCTCAAACGAAGTTAATAATTGAAGGCGAGTGCATGACGTGTGCCTGGGGATTGATCAAAGCCGAGAGCTTCATCCTTCATTCTTGTATCCACGAACCAGTATAAAGTGAAACAATACAGTGACCAATGAGTATGCATGATCATTACTGATTACTGACTAACTATTCATTGTTTTGATTTATGATTCTCAAGTGCTTTGTTTTATGAAAATTGTGCAAGACTCGAAGATCTATATCGTAATAGCCAATGCATAAGTTCTAGGTTTGATTGCATGTCAAAACACTACGTTGCGCTGTAAGTAAGGCATTGCTTCATACGTAAAAGCTCTACATGCTCCAAAAGAATATGAGCGAGTGAACAAACTTGTATCCTACCCAAGTCATACAAAAAACCCAAGAATTTCAACAATACAGAAAAAAGCTCAAGCAAACACGATAATTGTGCACCAATACGCAATTTACGCTGCGTGCATCGACTTTTTCCGTCCCCTAGGGGTGAATACTATAGCTGCATTATTCAGTGCTTCAAAGACATCGCAGTTCAAGACTAACTGAGATATTTATGAGGAATCTGAAGATATCAATCTTCAAGTGATCAGTGTGGCAACCGCACTCCCTTTGACACCGTTATCATATTACCGAATTCTGTAAGCTTAGGCTTATATCGGTACCCTCGGTCGTTCACTCGTCAAGTGGTACAACAAGTTCAAGATGACTGTAGAAGCATTTTTTTTCATTATCTTAGGAATGCTCTCCAGCCTCCTATATACATAATCATACGTATTCTTAATCAAATGTCATCTACTACAGTATGTCACCTCATGTGCATTGTAAATTGCGAAACACGTTTAATTATTTTCACTTTAGACAATAATAAACCCTTCATCTGCTGTCACGCTATGATCACCCGATGTGTCCACTTTCAAATATTTCATAATTACCAAATTATCAGTATTCAATGTACTTCTGCCTACATCACCCAATTAAAAACGCCGGTATACCATGTTTTCGCAAACTCCATGTGTTCAACGTTGTGCTCCGTATTTACATTGTCTGTTCAAAACTGCTTTCAAAACGCTTTAGCCTACGCCTATTTCCAGCAGTATAAAAGCGCTGCCATGAGGTACAAAAGCAGTTCATCTACTTTCTCAAGGTTTTCGTTGAATCGTCATTCCCTGGTAGTTTTAGCTCTCTACATGGTGCTTTGTGAACACCTCGTTCTGCGTCATCACCATGTTCTTGATGCCATACCCAAATTTTTTTTAATACTAGTCTTCAATCTGCGATTTTTTATGCACTTTCTTTCTGGTCCAGTAGCTACATGTGCCCTGCAGTACATTCATGGTCGCTGGTATCCACAAGTGCCTTGCATTAGTGAATCCCTTCATTGCTTCGCACTCAAAAGATTTGCATAATCTTAGACTGTTTAGGTCCTTTTTCAAGCAAATTAATTTCGGATCAAATCCATCTATGATGTTTTTCTGGAGTCTAATGAGTGTTGCCACTTACAGAGATTATGCTACCTAACACTTTGTACTTTTGATAACTGCCTGATGCCTTTTAGGTCCTTATAGGTTTGCGGCTTGCATTAAGGTGCAATCAGTGTTTTGAACTACACCGTCAGTACCTTTACAGATTTTGCTGAATGAGAATGAAGCGAACAAATTCGAAAAACGATATTCAATTTCACAATATCCTATGATTTGCTCGGAGAGCAATCGGCATCTACAAAGTTGCTGTCACTGATATTATTATATGGAAAACGAACGACTCAAACAAATTCTCATAACGCTGTGAAAGACGACGACTTGAAAGTCTATGTAAGACTGTGCATTCAAAAATATCTGAGTTGAAAAGCAACGTGGAATCTTACTACGCGAACACAACGGCCAACCAGCGTCTTGACTTCAAAATTTTGCAGAATGCCGACAAAATAAATTAGGCATCACGTATAACTGCAACGTTCCAGTCAAATTCTGGATATTGAGCAACTTTATCTACTCGTAAGTAGAACTATATCTCTACATGGAACACTACACTATGTGATGTGTTTGAACCAATTTACATTACGCAATTGTTCTTTTTTATGGCGCAGGTATCTTCATCTTGCAAAAGTATAGTCGGGAATGTGTGAAGCACTGGTTATAGGTGCTCTGTAACAGACATGATGAATCGAGAGCTGCTCAATAGTTCGGTCCCTCGCACAAGGCTCACTATGCCTTTCTTCTTCCAAAGTTGTTGAACTGGTAATAGATTTGTCTGAGAGTCACCGGAAATACTGATTTGCTACATCTACAAGCCACCATGACTCATTATATAAGTCAGGTATCCAATTCGTCACCTTGAAAAATGCTAAAAATTGGAAACAGATTGGCTTTCTCGGAGATTTATTAAAGTCGAGAGGTGATGCCTATCAGAGCATGAGGCTCTTAATACTGCGTCTTCTCACCCTCTACGAAACACATAACTGTAGCGTCCCTATGGATTTGATCTTCCTCTTACATGCTTCCACCTGCCTGTTTAATTGCTTATAAGCCAAACTGGTCATGCCGAAATTGTGTCACACTCGATGGGATTATTGGTTCTTCTCTTGGAAGATCAGTCAAGACTGCCTTTAATAAAGCGCTTGAATACCACACCACACACTGGTCATCTCTCTTCTCTTCGTCATCATTATTCATATCCGTTCCTTGGCACTTTATTTAATGAGTCCGTCTTCGCAGTGTTTTATGTTTAGTACTTCTGGGATTAGTTTGTTTTTTCCTTATCTTGAATGTCGTGGAACACTTGGGCACGTCTCCCGACAATCTCAAGGATAATGTGGCTGTGACGTCTTAGACGGTGTTCCTTGTCGACCGCCGAAGAGTGTTAGAGATCACGGTTTAACCCGTCTCGCGCCGTGACGAGTATCACGACCACTTGGTCACGGTGCCCCTATGTCCGTGATGAGTAAATCAGTTGCAATTACGCAAAGTCTTCCACTCGCTGTACTGTTTGCTGACAAAGTTTAGTCAGAGACTATATAGAAAGATTGCAGACGTTCGAGGGCATCCCAACTCGAACCCACGAGTGAGTTATGGATAGTAGAAACTGTACTAAAATTAATTATGTTGCTCCGTCAGAACTATATTTTAATTACCGCTTTCCTTCTCAAATAGGAAATTTCGGAAAGAGAAACTGTACTACTTTCTGTTATGCTACATACGCGATGGAAAAAGCAACAGACTTGTGCGAAGATATACCTCTTCTTTCCCAAAAAAGAACATAATAAATCTCCTTCCACCATGGTTATCATCAGTATTTTCCTCAAAGAATTGCACTAAAATTTTGGGCAGAATTAGTTTTGAGAGGCATAAATTGCATATACTCCTCCAAGCAATACATTTGACACTACTTTGTAGATTTGTATTCGATGTGAAAGAAGACTTCGGTGGCAGATATTGAACAATATTCAACTTTGTTTTCAGAATGTTCCTTCCACTACTTGTCATCTGCTTGATTGACATTGAGACTACAGAATATAGTTCGTTTGAATTTTGTCCTCGAACTTTTGGTTAATTCTTATGTTCGACGTTTAATGAATAATTACGGTGAATGCACGAATGCAAAAAGCTCCACAATCATTTTCATTTCAGTCGAAGGACGCGGTTGGGTGTGGGGGCCGGAGGCTGTGTGTTGCTGTGGATGCACTCCTCTTTATGCAATTTACACATGCTGTCAGTTTTGCAGAAACTTTTCTGAGTTCCTTCTTCTTCTAAAATAACGTAGTTATATTTACTTATAATGAGAGGCACCCATGAAAGATCACTACTTCATCCCCTCAATGCATGTGGAATGTTTTTAGGGAAATGGAAATCACTTCTATATCATATAGCTTTGACGTTTTTTTTTTATACTACTCTCAGCTGGCATTACTACAATTACCAAATTCGACTACTACAGCTGGTAGCAAATGTGTAGACATCATCCATCTCATCAACTGCCTGTGCACCTGGCTGTGAGCATTCAATATCGCGTGAAAGTACGACTCGGCAGTAGTGATACCACACGCGACACACTGAACTTTACTTCAAAGTAGTGTTCAGCGTGGGGTGTGGCACTAATGAAGCGGGTGATACTGCTGAAACGTGCATGTGCCTCCGACGTATCAGCATCGAAAAAGTTCTAAACATAACCACAGACTTTATTATTACTTGCTTTTACTTGGATACATGAGCGGTCTTTTTTCACGAACTGTGCCGACTCCAGCACATTTGCCATTCGTCTCTGCTTCTCGCGATTGTCGTCCGTTGTCAGTGGTATGATTCGATCAAGGCAGATACCGCGAGTATTCTCACCGTGATATGTATGGGCAGCTGCGAGTTCAGCTAAATATTTCTTGTTATAAACACGTCCTCCAACATGTGAGTGGCCGTCCTAGAAGTCGGATACATCCACGCTGAGTCCACTCTAAAGTTCGTCTTGTCCATTGTAGTCTCATCTCTATCAATATTATCTGACTGGAATTATAACTAAGCAGTAGTGTTTCGTATTATTATTTTCCACATAGTTACTGAACTGATACTGTCGCTTTTTTTCAAGAGGACATGCGGCGCAGTGATCGGAGGATCTAATTTCACAAAAGATCTATGCTTCGACCTCGCATTCATTGACATCAAGTCATATATCTTTCCGGGGTCGGTAAATTGTTACCACATTGGTCCGATACTTCTCTGGCAAAAAAACAACACTAATTCAATATAGCTGTAGGACACGGCGAGTCAGCGTAAAGGCCAGATATGCATTCAGTCACCTCAGGCGAAAAAAAAAATTAGGACGATTGCATCACGCATCTCTCAGAGATTGATCAACGCTGAGAACGGTATATATTTACTTATATGCATGATATATAATATCCATATATGAGCGTATACACATGTACTTACATATATGCATATATATATATATATATATATATATATATACATATTTATACGTATTGGTGGGTGTATAACTGGGTATATTCAAACATTATAACACGCTCGAAGCGGTTTAATGAAAGCTTATCTATTTTATCATCCAAATCAATATCTGTGAGCATGGCTATATTCACTGTCGATACCGATTACACGAGGCAGCAACGACAGGTTCGATCCACGAGAATTGTTCCCCGGTTTTAAAAAACTCCTCGCCTCTCAACCAAATTAAAGATCAGTTCCTAAGACCGACTTTCTGTTAAATCTCGGCATAGTTGAAATAGATGACAGGTTTCTTCGCTTAAGCAACTCCGAATTGTTAATGACAGCATTTATTGACTGCAAATGTTGTGATACAATAATAAACTGTTTTAATGATGCACTAACAAAACAGCATTCGCACAGTGGCTAACGTTTCGGCGAGGGCCGCCTTTTTCAGAGCCTAGGAAAGCCACATTGATGCACATTCCACCCGGTCTAAAGCCTCCGTAACTTCAGCAGGAAACGAAAGAAACGATTATGGATAGCTTAGTAGAAGACTACTTTGTAAAAACTCGCCATTCCGATGTTCTGGGTATTTCAGGTATTGACTGAAGACTACCCGCTTAAGTCAATACATGACAGGCCTGTGCCTCAGGCCGGAAAGGTTAGTCCGAGGTATGGTGCAAGGTAATGCATGATGACAAGGCTCCTCTTTCGGTTCATTTTTATGCCTTTACTCTGTATACGAAAGGCTTCCAAGTTTTACGCGCTCTTTTTGGTTCTCTGCGAGAACCGTGATTCAAAGTGAAAATTGCTCCTTTAGCTTTTCTTCCATATACGTGCCAGTAATTTGGTGATAGGGTGAGAGATGAGTTTTCCCAGCTAAGTGTTCGTTTACGCGTATGCAGAGTAATCTACTAGTCTCGACCTGCATTCATCCCTCATGCCTTACAAAAGATTAGGTAAATTATATCAGACTTGCGTCGCCACAGTCCCTACAGTTTGGGGAATTCTGGCAGTCTTTCGTATCGCAAAGGCGAACGCCATGCAGTCGGTTGCAAACTAATTGGCACCTTAGTGACTTCAAGGATACTTCGACTACTACGACCGAATTATCCACCTACTCTGTTGAGCAACGTTTGACAGCTGTACTCTCCTCACCAGACTTTCTGTATAAAGTTGCTGAATTTCCGCTGAATCTCACTTGTGGTGCTGAAAACATTACGGTTACCATTAGAGATGACTATTTATCGCGCCAAGCTCAGGGATTACATCATATATCTTTTTCCTGTGCACACATTGATAGCTGTCCAAAACATGTGTTCCGTATGTGCGCGTTTTGTACGTAGACGGATGAGAAGATAGTTAATAAACCAAGGTATGTTGGCTGCTTCGTTTGCGGTACCACTTTGTGTTTCAAGAGTTTCCAGACATGTTGACGTAAACGTTCAAAATGAGAGCCAATCTGCTTTCTGTTTTCACGGATGAACCTTATGCTGTCTATCTGACTATTCAATAGCTCAGATCGTTTGTTCACCTCCTCTTGTACTGAGCAGATAACGAAGCAATCATCTACATACCTATAGTAGAGTAGCGGCCAGAGATCGAATATTGTGCTCTTCACTTGAGACATCCAAGCTATAGCAAGGGTTCAGAGCTAATCGCTGTCTCATTGCCAGCCCTCTGATTTATGCAAAATGATTCCCAGAACCATCTGAAAAAAGAGCAGCCCTAGTACTCCTCAAGGTGAGAAAAGCCACATCTGTTGAAGGTCTTTCTTACTTTGTCAGGAGCTCGCAGACTAGCATGATGGACTCATTGCACGTTTGGTTGTATAGAAGGCGATCGCATCAAAAGATTTCATTACGTGAGCGTTGTTAGCAGACGCGTTCAGTGGACGGTCCTGGAACATTTAGATATTAATGGGATGGACTGGAATGTGCTCTAGTAGCTGGACTAGTATTAAGCTTAAAAAGCCACGTTATCTATCCGTTGAGCTGTCCACGCTGTTGATAATGAGTCCAACCATGAGTTTGATGGATTAATAGACACAAGACCATCAGTGCATACAGCCGATGAGTTTCAAATAGTAAGTATAAGATAATATATTGTGGTTGATCTAGTTTTAGTTGAGAGGTAAAATAACATGGATATCGTTTTTGGAATTTGTTATCAAATGATGGACAACAAAGTGCAGTGTCTTGAAGATTTTTTCGTTGTCGCACCATCCGACCGTTGAGAAATAACGAAGAATTTTGCTCCCTCAGCACTATCTGATAGTCTAACTGCTTTTGGATTCTGTTAACTCCCGTACCTGCCGCATGCTACTTTTCCGTGTTGTTGTTGGGTTGGAACTGATCTTTCTCGCGCGATAGTGGTCAAGGCGTGCTTTTGGCTTCTACATCGTCCGTGAGCGGTCGGTTAACTTTTTCATTCCTACTTTCATTCTTCGAATTCGCCCTCAACACTATCTCCGAACATGTTGGTATGAAGTCCGACCAAAAATCTGCCGCCGAAAGTTAATGTCTTGGAATCAATGTCGTTGAGATCTAAAATAGCCCTTGCGAGGCAAAGCCAGTAATCCAAGGAAACCAATGTGTACAACCAGCAATACACCTGCGCCAGTATCTCGCACACTGGCTTCGCCCGTCTGCGGCATCAGGTGATGAGAAGACCAGTGAGAGGCTACCAAATCACGGGATACACCGAACGTCTCCGAAATCGGAAACTTTCGAGCACGCAAACGACACGCCATGAAGACAGTCTTTCACTCTGCGCGTGAAATACAAGAACGCGCTCCTCTGACCACATTCTCAAGGATTTCTTGACGCAGCACACCGCATAAAATGCTATGTGATTGCCGTATAAGAAGCGAAAATCACGACAACCGACATGCATTAATTCAACAACATGGCGCTAATAATTCGGAGACAAAAATTACACTCATAAAATGTCGGCGTCGCAGGTTTTACCGTTCACCCGTTTATAACCCATCTCGTCAAACCTCATAAAATCCTTTCCGTCGCTCAACCATCTTTCGACTCCAACTAAAGCGCAACCAAAACGTCAGAATCATCAGCTGATACTCACCGACCTACTCAATTGTGAGCCCGAACTAGATGCGCTTTATCATCAGTTCAAGGAATTTGTCCGCAGCAAAAAGTCATTTTACAAATCCATTGTCGGTGACTTCAGTGCTAGAATAAGAAGGGCAAACGACAGCGAATACAGGTATGAAAGGTTTGGATCAGGAAAAAAAGATCAGAGCTGGAACCGTCTTGCAGTAATCCTGTTTGCAGCACGTCTCTTTCACGGAAATTCACTTTTATAGAAGGCACAATATCGCCGCTGGATATGGGAAGTCACCTAAGCACGACACACGCGGAGATTGACCATATGCTTATGAACAGAAGATGGTGCGTACTTGGCACATGCGTGGTTTCATCACTGTGTACTGGGTCCAATCACTCCTTTTTCGAGCGAAAGTTCGATTTGGTCGTACGCTGGATAAGAAATCATGTCATCGATTGGGAAGAAAATGTTGAGCCATTTACTGCCAAGACACTTCAAACGAAATCTCTCCAGTCACGACTGGCAGATAAGGGTAGATCTAACTAAAGACTGTGAGCTGACTTGTCAGGGGCTCAAAAGCTATGGAGAGACCGCTTCAGCTACTCCAACAGGATGATCAGAATGCATCTCCACAACCACTGAAGGGTTGCTTGAAAAGAGGAGAAATTGAGGCTCTGCTCCAAAATGTAGCTCAACTGCCAGTAAACTCTAGCTGCGGAAGTGCTCTGCAGAAAGACCCTTACCGGTAAGTCAGAAGAGGATGTTGAAATAGAACTAGTCTAAAAAGATGACGTCGGACCAGAGGTGATATAAAGTTCCTCTCGCTTCGCTGATGAATGGCGATGGGAATGCCAGAGCATTCAGGCTATGTCACGGAATCTATAACGAAGAAACTTTACACCAGCCTTCCAGTTCCACAATTTCCGTTCCGGACCTCAAAATCCCCACGGAGAAAAACCACCCAGGATTTCACCCTCTGAAGTAAGAGTTGCGATAGAATACATGAAAAATGGCTCAGCTCCAACGCTTAATAGCATCTACCGTACGATTTTCTCAGAGCTAGGGCCATTACCTACATGTGCTACTCGCTACACATATGGTTTCCTACCTTCAAAAAAAATTTCAGACCAGTAAAGGCCGTCGCGCACACTCATCGCCATAAAGAGGGTGACCGAAAGGATCTCATAATTATCGTCGAGGTAGCTTGCTAAGTGTGCTCTTCATGCTCTTTACGAAAATTATACTTCTGCGCATATCTAGAACTCTGGATGAGACTAAGCCATCTGATCATGCAGGAATCCGCAAGGAATTTTCTTGCATGGACCACATCCAAACCGAGTCACAAGTCATCAAAGTCTGTCGCGAATTTCACATTCCTTTAATCCGTACATTTCCCCACTATGAAGAAGCGTTTGATAGCGCTGAAACAAATGCATTCCTCTCTGATCTCTAACAACGTTCCTTGATCAAGGAGTAGATTCCTTCCTATATAGGATCCTTGTCAGACTGCTATAGAGACTGCGCCGCAAAAATGCAGCTTTTTCATCGATCTCTGACTATGCTATTTGTAAAGGAATTCGACAGGACGGTACGATATCGCCAAAGCTGTTCACCGCCGCGTTGCATTGAGTAGTGAAGCCACCTGATAAAGACAAGAAGGTCATTAGCGTCAATGGAATATTCCTGCAACATCATCGTTTTGCGAATGACATCGCTATCTTTTCAAATTAAACGAAGCAGAAAAGAAGATGGATTACGAATTAATGGGATAAAGGCCCAATTTATAAACAGGCCATGAAACAACGGTGACTGAATCACAATATATGGTTCCTTGATTGCGGAAGGTCACCCTCGTATGTGCACCTTGGGCACTCTTTGAACATGGAACACAACATGCAGGATAAACTAGATAAAAGAGGTGAGCAACATGAGCCCATTCTTTCTTCTTAAAGTAGCCATCGACCGGCTAACGGACCTAAAACTCCGTGCTCACGTTTTCGATTCAGCGGCCTCCCGGCGCTCTGCTATGCAGCCGAGACGTGTGCTGAACTTCCACCACTTCATACTGCTACGAACAACTCACAGAGCGCTTGCAATGTCTTCTGAAATTTAGTCGGAGTACATAACATCTGGCCGGCTTGCTTGCGGAGTCCACATCTTTGAGGTCTGTATCATCTTCGTGGCCGAGAGGTCTATCCATCTATAGGAAACATGGATGGGCCGGTAGTATACTGAAAAGAACAGATGACAGATGGGCGAGAAGAACTACGGAGTGCATTTCACGACCATGTACGCTTTCTCGAGGACGACCACCTTCACGTTGGACCTATTGTACGAGTTCGTTCAAAGAATTAAGGAGCTGAAATCACAGCTACCAATATTTTTTAAATCACGGTATGACACTTACAGCGGCCGCCATGCTCAAAGACCACCGTCATTAACGACTGTCACGCAACAAAGGAACGGATGGAATATGTGCTCGGGCCCGCGCAACTAGTGAGTACGAACTGCCCAACTATAAAAGTAAGTATCCAAGTGCTCAAGGATTTGAAAATTCGTCAAAAATAAACGAAAATTGATATCTGCCTTGTTATTAGGGTACCGTTGTCTAAGGAACGCTCGAGGAAACGGTGCTGGTATTGCCCAACATTTTGTTGTTCAGCATGTTCATGTTCGATAGTTCCAGTCCGGCTCTATAACAGAGCAGGTCTTGAAGTTCTTGCAAATTGCGCGCAATACTGCGCAGGGTCTTCTAAAAAGTGGGTTGAACTGGTGAGAAACTTAGGCATATTCAAGACCGTACACGCATTATCGGAGAGTGTCATGCGACTCACAAGGTAATTTTGGAATACTCCACTCTCTACTCTCTCTCTCTCTACTTGCTCTCTGTCTCTCCTCTCCTCTCTCTACTCTCCGTTAGTCTAGCGTGGGTGTATAGATGATTGCTTTGTCATCTGATCAACTATAGAGGAGATGGAAGAATGATTGGGGTTACTGAATAGTCAGGTAGAAGGCATGAATTTCATTCAGGAAAAAGTGAAAGCAAATTTGTAAGCGTTCAAGCGAAGATTCCAAAAGCTCCTAGACCACAGAATGATACCGTAAGCGAAGCTGTTGAAACAGCTTGGTTCATCACTCATCTGCTCATCCGTCACACACAAAACATGCATTTGTGAAGAACATGTTTCGAACAGCTATCAACGTGTGCACAGGAAAGAACGTGAGGTGGAATCCCTAAGCACGACTCGAAAATTAGCTGTCTACAACGGGTACGACACGATAGGAACGCATCAAGTTGATTTAGATTAAATGACACCCTAAACGTAAGGTTTAGCAAGAATTGCGTTCCATTCATACTGTATTTCTAACAGAGTAAGCACAACTGTTGAACGTTGCCTCAAAGGGTAGGTTGGATAATTCGGACAGCAGTAGTGAAGATTTGAGAAGCGAAAGATTCCCAAATTTGCACAAACTTTAGAGACGATAAGCCTAGGATCTGGTGCAATTCAACTGATCTCTTGCAAGGCAAGCGGAATTGAATATATTGGCAAAACGTGTAGATAACTTTGCATCCGTGTGAAAGGACACAAATTTGAATTATGCGACTCTGATTCAAAAACTCCACTATTCACACATAGGCGCCGAAATCCTGCAAAACAAAGTTGGACGTCAAATTCACGGCCGTCTCACAGGGATCAAAAACGCCCGCATGTGAAAATTTGGAAACCTTATTTATATATAGTAAAGGATAAAAAATTAGCCGCAAAGAGGTGGCCCGCAGTCATCGCTTAATGGACGAAAGCCTTTGTGGACTGGATTTCACATATCAAGCGCTCCACAGGTGAGCCATTGACGCGATGTTCCGGTATCATTATGAAAACCCAGAAGAAAGGGATGATGCCTGAATCCCTAAAAAGATGAGGACTCACTATGTTACTCTGCACGCGATAGAAGAAAATGGAAGTGTTTTTTTAGGGGCCGGTTCATTTCATTTGACGATGAACGGGCGACAGGTGATACAGATGATGAATATACATAGAGGATTGTTGATGAAGATACAAAATAGTCGACATCAGATCAGAGTGAACCGACGTTTCATCCACACCGCTGACTCGTTTTATCCTTACACTACTGATAAAGGACTACCACTAAAGAAATAAGTAGATATTATAAGGAAACAAACATAAACAACAAACTACGTTAGAATTGAAAATCCCCAAATTACTCTTACCAAGCACCAAGCTGACCATTGCCGCATCCTGGGATTTCTTCATTGATAAGCTTATTATAACTCCACTCGCATAAGTGTTTTTTAAAAATTTTCTTAAGTTTGGAAAACCTTTATATGTGCAAGAACTGTTCTCATCCTTTTCCTTCGATCCTTAAAAAAGTATTATTTTGGGTAAATCTGCTCAATTCAGATATTCTCAAGCAACATTCTTGTATATGCTCTATTCCCAGATTTCCGCAATCTGCGTTTAGAGCTCAGATCAAAATACACTGGAGAAAGAGTTTGTATAGAATCTCATAAAAAAAACTATGAACGAATACTATGGTAGCGCAAATTTATGGCACACTGCTAATGAGTCGTCACTTGTCTATCAGTTATCGTCTATTGTGATAGTCGTAGTTGAGGAATAATGGAGATAACTATCCAAATTACTGCAAATCAAGAGTATTTTTTGTTGAGTGGAATGTTGGCAGGCATTTTAGATGGTGTGCGCGACATAAACACTAAGAAAACATTCAGGCCTCTGAGGTAATTCACGAGCTTTTACGTCACCGAATGAAATATGTCTTTTGAAAAGACTGAGATAACACTGCACTCTTACCGCTTCATATGGTCCATCAGGAAAACGATACATTCACATGAGTACGAGAACAAGTTAAGAAGGATTTAAGGCTAGTCAAAGATAGTCATTAATGCTTCCGAAAGAATTTTTGATAATGCCGAAACTGGAACATGTGAAAGTGGATATCGATAAATAGCAATACGCTGATTTAAAATTTGTTTCCTGATCACATCAGTCAACTTGTGCAATGGTGCACATACCGGGGAACGAGTAAAGTTGTTCTGTACATAGTATTTCGACGCGCGAAAGGTCTCCTTGCTAATCAATGGTAGTGACAGATGTTTGCCGCCACTGAATACTTTTCAAATACTGTCATACTTTTCGAGACTTCTCCTCGTTCGCTCATCTCGCTTGCCCGCTAAATGATCAGTGCTGTTGGAAATGTTTAACACTGTACTCGAAAATCAAACTGAAATGTGAATTTCTAAAAGCCAATTTTCTAGCTTGCTAACGAAGAGAACATGCGGCTTTGCAGGATAAAATGCGATATTAAATCCACTGAAGGGTAACTTCTCCTTCAGAGCAAGCAGTTTCTCACAGTCTTACATAGTTCAATAACTTGATTCATGTTATTTCAGTTTTGATCACTATGCTAACAAAAACAAGGATAAATTCTGTCTTGGAGATTAGAACCACAAGCATGATACAATGCAAGCCATTATCAATCCATGCATATGCTTTGAAATAACTCTATGAAGCTTGATGATTGAATTTGTTTGACCTTCTTATGCAATAAGTGAGCACCGATCTATCCTAATGCTTTGTAGATTGAATCATATGGCGGGATAATTTAAGAATGCACAGTATAATTCTAAACTGTTCACACTCACCAACGCTTTGCAAGCATACTACGCAATCATTGGTCAATTCCATACTGCCACGCCCAAAACAAAGACACGCTTTCTCGTGCTCTAATTGATGGGTATAAGTGGCGTAAAAACGGTGACAATAATGTGATTTGCTATCGTTTATCTGCCATTGATGAAACCTGATTTGCCACCGTGTAACTGCATCACGATTCCTTATTCAACACAAATTTGGCTTCATCTCATCGCCCCAAGATCACTAGTGGCTTCTATAAATAAATTTTCTTAGTAACCGACAAGCCCTAACAAATCCACAGCGGAAAAATGGATATTCAGAAAAACAAAACGCTTGGAAACTTTTCAAAGATGATACGAGAAACGAAAAAAGAATATCTAGTTTAGTTGCAAAAAAATCAACAAGCAGCTTGACGTCTAGGCATGGGCCTTTTTATTGTTGCCTTCATTTGCTCCTATACCTTGATATCCTTGAACAAGTCAGTTCATTAATGCTAGCATTAAATCTTGAATCACGATATTCAGAGAGTCATGCAAGTAAAAACGGAATGCAGAAACAAAATATGTCAATACCTGATGGATTCCAAGCATGCTCTTTTAGTCAGAATAGACTTTGCTCGGCGCATTACTATATTGTAGGTGAATCGGGAAGAATCTGCCAACAGACCATGTATTCAACAAATACTGGATTTTCAGCGGCCATTAACGTTCTTGGAGCTTGCTGTGCATAGTATCAACCACTCCGGAAGGCGAGTGTTTTTTTTGAAAACGATTTATAAAGGCCTTTTCCAGTGGACACAGGGTTTTAATAAGAATTCTCTGGGCGCTTTTACTTTTGGTGTTGCTACATAATCTCTACTAATGGTATCATATAGCCAACAAGGATTTTTGTATCAGTACGCTAACACCTGTCGCTTAAATAGTGGTAAGGTTGGAGCTTCATCTTTTTAGAAAATTTCAAAATGCCATAGTCAGTTCACCTTAAAACCAGACAATTCAGCATCATATCTAATTCAATAATGATGCATTTGAAAATTAAAATCCAAATGAGTAGCACGTGAGCGATCCACCTCAGATATTTTTTTTTGCTTCTCGCAAAATAAGATATGAGAATAATCTTCCATGTGTCGTTAGCATTTTGTTACACTTAGAATACGTTGCGGAATAAGGCAAGCTACGATATTGATGTAAGATATAAAGAACACGGCGTCGTATGGTAAATATACTCATCGAACCGGTCATGGGTGTGGTGCAGCGATGTAGATGGATTTATTTTCCCTCACTGCGTGACCATTAGCACAATTACCTTCGTTTGTCCACAAGTCTAATTACATAATTTTTATATCTGAAATAAAAGGATAAAGCTAAAGCTCTCGGCGTCGATCAATCCCTTAGGGTTGCGCCATGCATTCGACTTCAATTACAAGCTTCGTCTAAGCTGAATGCATATTTAGCCTCTACAATGACTCGCAGTCTCCTCCTATGTATCAAGTCAGTGCTGCTGTCCGCTTGGACAAATCTACTGCCAGCTTGTCCCATGAAGTAAGAGAATTTGCCGAGCTTTCAGCGTGGGTCGAACCAGCGACCACCAATTGATCGGTCAGCTGAGCCGCAGAGCAACTCTAATAATGCTTCGCACGTGATCTATAGTATCATATACATAAAATATAATAATAATAGGAAATTTTTACTCTTTTTGATGGGTTCTACACTCTTCCTCATCGTGCGAGTCCCAGTACTTTTAGCATTAAACCTCGTAGCTGGTTGAGCACGTGTTCTGGCGATCTCAAAATAAGCCTAATTGAGGCTTTTCATAGGACGTTTATTGTTTACTGCCGCAGACCTTTTGTGATTGAAGAACCCCGCCTCGCGTGGAGCATCACAACAATCGACCGTGCCCCTTTTCTTTTTAATTTACATTCAAAAAGCAATAAAAATCATTTACCTGAAATAATGGCACATTTTAATAATAATAAGTAGTAATAATAAATTCAATAGCAATAGTATTGCGACACTTGATAATGTAAATTTTATGTCGTTTCATAAGTTTGTGAAAACTGAGAAATAGGCAACAAATCCTCCAACAAAAGTAAAATTTGGTAGCGTTTGATTGTGCATTTTCTTGCGAACATTTTGATGTACAACTTGCCTATACTTGCAATAACAATATAGGTGCTCTGTAATACACATGATGAATTAGACGATGCTCAATGGCTCGGTCCCGCGTTAAAGCCCTTTTTCGCTCCGTGCTCGTTGAACGGTGCTAGACATGTCTGGGTATTAGCGGAATTAATAAAGTATTGCATCTATAGGCCACTATGGGTCAATATATAGGTCAGATAACCATTCCGCCACCTTGAAAAGAAGTTAAAAATTGGAGACGCATTAGCTCATCTCTCAAGGACTGATAACATTGAGAGGTGCCACTGATCAATGTATAAAGCTTCTATTACTGCTGTATTTTCCACTTTCTACCAAACACACAGTCAATGACATTCCTGTGCCTTTAATCTTCCTCACATGCTTCCACCTGCCTTTTTGATTGCCGATGAACCAAACCGGATATGGCAAAATAGTCTTAACTCGACGAGATTCTTAGTTTTCACTTGGTAGATCAGTCAAAGCTGCTTTGGATAAATCTCTTGAATACCACGCTATACAACGGTCGTCTTTCTTCTTTTCACCTTTTCAGATAACGTCTTCTAGTTCAGTCTATGTTACTTGAAAATGTTTCACTTTCAAACACAAGGGCTGAATAAAAGCATTTTAATTGTTCATAACAATCGCATAGTTTACTCCTCTCTTATTTTTGCAACCTTTTTCCATAAAATCGTCCGTTATGATATCATTGTTTATATTCGCAAATTTGACACTTCATTTTATCGGTCCTTCTTCAGAGTGTCTTTATCACTGTGCGGTTACAGTACTTTTAGCATTCAATTCACTCTTTCTTCTTCTTGAATTCCGTGGAGCACTTTTGAGCCACGGTTCCCAGCAATCCCAAGGTACACTGGCTGTACCTTTCCGTAGGGTGCCCCTTGTTGACTGCCGGAGAGTGTTAGGGAGCAGGGTTTAGCCTGCGCGCGCCTTGACAAGCATCACAACCACTTTATCAAGAAGCCCTTATATAGGCAATAAGTAAACCGACTGCAATTATGCAGAGTCTGCTACTTTACTGTCCGCCGACAAAAATTCAGTCAACAGACTATGTAGAAAGATTGCAGACATACGGGGACATCCAACTCAAACCCACGAGAGAATTATGATTTCTAGACTCTGCACCAACACCAAAATTAATAATGTTGCTCCATCCAAGATATATTTCTGAATTACTGTTTGATTTCGCAAATAGGCAATTTCGAGGAGTAGAAATTGTACTTTTCCTCGTCAACTGAATATACGCCATACAAGAAGAAAGTGATTTGCTTAGGAAATACTTTTTTTTCCAAAAAGGGACGTAATAAATGTGCTTTTACTATAAATATCATTGGCGATTTCCTCAAGGATGTGCACTAAAATTCTAAGCAGCATTGATTTTGAGAGGCGAACACCGCTTTTACTCCTTTAAACAACGCAGTTCTCCATTAGCTGGACTTTATAGATCTATAGTCAAAATAAACGAGCACTTCGGTGGCAGATATTGAACAATATTCAGTGTTGTTTTCAGAATGTTTCTTTCACTGCTTGTCACCTGCTAACTGGCATAGTGACTACACAATATGGTTCGTTGAATTCTGCCTAAAACATTAATTACGACTTATCTTTGGCGTCCTCAAACAACAATCACGGTCAGTGCACAAATGCGAAAGGTCGACAATCATTCTCTTTTTTAGGACCCTCGCCTAATCTTCCAGACCATGTCAAGTTGGTGTCTGGGAAGTATGCTGTGTGTTGCTGTGGATGCACTGGTCGTTATCGCAGATGCTGTCAGTTTTGCAAAATTTTTTCTGTGTTGTTTTTATTCTTCTTTCGAAATAGCTTGCTTATACTTACTTTTTGTGAAATGAATCCATATGAGAACACTGCATTCGTTTCTATCCATATGAAATGTTTTTAGGGCGTTGAAGATTCCCTTCATTATCATCTATTATTGATGTTTTTCATATTATTCTCATTTGACATTACTACTATTATCAAATTCAACTAACACTGCTGTTAGTTAATCTGTAGACAACCATCTCGTCAACTGCTTTTGAATCTCGTCTGTAAACATTCAACAATGATGTAAGAGAACGATTCGGCGGTATTGATCTCATCATCAGTGCCACACGCGACACACTGAACCCTATTTTTCACCGGCAGCGGGGAGAAAAGGAAATATGAAGTGGGGTTAAGTGTGGCTGTGGCACTGATGAAGCAGGCGATACCGCCAAAACGTTCATGTGCCATTGACGTATAAACCACGAAAAGAGCTTTAAAACATTCTCAGAGGCTCAATTTTCGTTGTTTACTGACTTAAACACTTAGACGGTCCGTCTTCACGAAATGCGCACTGCATATTTTCCATTCGTCTGTTCTTCTCACTATTGTCGTCCCCAGTGATGATGCGACTCAAGCATTGCAGCTATCGGAAGGTTTGTGCCGTGAAAAATCTAAGGCAGCGAGTACAGTCGAATAGTTGTTCCAAAAAACACGTCCGCCCAACATGTGAGCAGCCGTCCTCGGGACCGAGTGCATCCACGCGGAGTTCACTCTATAGTTTCGTTTTGTTCATTTGTCGTCTGATCTCTATAATTACTATTTAACTGGAATTATTATTACCTAATACTACTTAATATTAATAATTTCCCTTTAGCTACTATATCAATACTATCTCTTTTTAATAGCATATGTGGTACAGTGGTTATAGGGGCTCCGCATTGCACACAAGATCCGTTCTGCGATCTCGCCAATGGATCACCAAGCCATCCATCCTTCCGGGGTATGTAAACTGTTACCGAGAAAATACAGACAAGTGTGAACATCAAGGACGTGAGCAATTCGTGGAAAGTGAAGATTGCAAGTAAGAATGGGGCGGAGATTTGAAGGAGTACAAGTATAGAATGTTCCGACTGGAATTTCAAACAACCCCTTGTCTTACGAGCGAATAAGAAGATTAGTTAACAGAACCCGACTATTTATTAACCGCAGCATAGTTGGATTGAACGACAAATTTCTTCTCTTAAGCATTCACGAGGCGTCAATAACATCATTTACTTAATACAAATGCTACAGTACAATAATACAGTGTAGTAATGCACCACAAACAATACAATATTGATATACTGGCTAACGTTTCGGTGAGGTTTGCCTTCTTCAAAGCATAGAAAGATCAAATTGATGCACAATCCACTTAATCTAAAAACTCCATAATGCCTGCAGATAACGTAAGAAACGTTTTGGATAGCATAGTAAAAAGCTTCATGTTGAAGCACTCACCGTTTAAATGTCTTAGTTCTTTCAATTATTGACTGAAGACCAAATGCGTAGAGTCAGTGAATGAGTGATCTGTGCCTGTCTCAGGCCGGGAAAATCAGCACGGTAGCAACTAGGTTGAAATCCTGCTCGTCGCGCCGCACTCCGCGTGCTACATACGCGGCTGCGGCGATGAGGTTGTGGTAAGTTTTCCAATGACATATGGATATTCATCGATACTAGAGGGAATTTTGTCTGCAGTAAATGATCAAATATGAAAGAAGAGACATCCATGGAACTTGTTGTGGTAGGAACAATGGCAGTATTTCCCCTGGAGCTGCGAATCTTGAGGGAAAAAGGCATATACGTAGTATAAGATGATATTTCGAACTGGTACTGGGCATTGTTATGTTCATCCTACATATATTCAGAATCATTTTGGTCATATTCATCATCAAACAACAAATCTTCATACACAACCACTAATGAATTCCAAATGAATGAAAAGAAAGTGAATAATGAACATAGAACTTTTCGTTCGCCTAAGAACAAATGGCGACTCATGACACCAAGAGCACTAATTCCTGTACCCGACGTATTTTCAGTTGATTTCTCTCAAGACAATTTTTGTGACTCCTCTAGTTCCCATTTCCACGATTCACCTCACAAGACCATAAGTTTACAAAAGTTCATCAACACAGAAAAAAGGCACGGGCCGCCCCGTCCTTTCAATGTCTAACCTGCGGCATGAGAATTACACACATTTATTTTGTATATATGTATGTCTGCCACAGGTATGTATATGTAGGGTATGTGGTATATTGCTGTGATGTTGTTATACATTCTATGCAAGATATCCTATATGTTGAGAATTTTATACTGGTACTTCAGCGGCGCCCTATCTGAGAGTCTGCTGCAAAGCAATACATACATTTACCGGAATATGCAGAAGGAACAGGAAAGACTTGCCTAAGGAGGTTCATGGAAGGAAAACTGCGAAAAGGAGAGTGGAAAGCTATGAAGAATCAAAATGACGTTATGGTTCTGCAGTTCAAGGACGAAAGAGACGCCAACAATGCTTTCAAACAGCTCACGGCACTGCCAAATATCCTTGCAACGGACAAGTCTGAACTCGTCGTGATGTACAACTAGGCGAAAGTCGCCTGGTAGAGCCAAACTGACCAAATAGCTGCCATATCACCATTCCTCAGGAGGACTAATAAATGATGAAAGCATTTTGCTCGTTGTTAGCTTCGCAATTTGTAGATTTCGTACTCTACGTGTGTACGTCTACTATTCCACTTATCATGCACATACTCACTCAAGAATTCACGGATACTGTACCGCAACCTGCGAGGAAAATACCCAAATCAAAGGTTGAGGCGGCGACTATATATTAGCTATTTTGAGACGACCTAATCCTCCTAACCCGTAGATCTAGCCACGTCCTCGATAAGGCGTCTCCGAAGAGCGTAGAACGGCTGCATCGAGTGCAATGGAAATGCATTGAATAAAAATGTAGGTTATAGCTATTCTTTAGATCATGCATAAAAAATACACGTATTAGATGCAATCATTGTAACAAGCCACTCTTAGTTGGATGTACGATGTTTTTGATGCTATTCAAGAAATTCTCTGTTCTCAAAGCGTGTTAGACATAAATAAACTATTTGGGAGGTACTAGCATTTCTAGTAGGTCAAATTATTGTACACATTGCTGTTTACATGATTATATGTATATACAACATAAGTATATGTGCCACATTTGTTTTTGTACATGCATTGCAAGTATATATCAATATGATATATCTTATATATATATATGAATGTGATATGTTTGATCGTTATACGTATGGTTGATTGTTGAATAAACAAGGTGAATAGATCCACACAATCACAGAGGTCCACACACAATTTTTTGAATGGTAGTCCAGTTAGAGATTTGAAATGACTAGGCGTTTGTTTCACTACCAGAAGTACTTTTATAGAAATCTCTCTAACGATGAACTGTATATTTCCTAGCACATCAATTTGCACAATCAAAGTTAATTGCTTGGAAAGAGAAAAAAAATTCATTGTGAAGTTGAACAACGCATCGTGAGGGCAAAAACGTCAATCTTCTCCATCATAATAAACTTTAGTACTGAGGTGCGGAGCCCCTTATAACCACTGCCACCACATATGCTGTTAAAAAGAGATAGTATTTGATAAAGTAAGCTATAGGGAATATTAATAATATGAAGTGGTATTACGTAACAATATTCCAGTAGAATAGTTAATTATAGAGATCAGACGAATAAATGAACAAGACGAACTATACGAGTGAAGTCCGCGCGTGGATGCACATCGGTTCCGAGGACGGCTGCTCTCACATGTTGGGCGGACGTGTGTTTTTTGGAACAACTATTCAGCTGTACTCGCTGCTGTAGATTTTTCACAGGCCACAAACCTCTCCGGTAGCTGGCGATGCTTAAGTTCGTATCATCACTGGGGACGACAATAGTGAGAAGAAGAGACGAATGGAAAATATGCAGTGGCTCGCGCTAATTCGTGAAGCACGGACCGTCTAAGTGTTATAAGTCAGTAAACAACGAAAATAGAGCCTCTGAGAATGTTTAAAGCTTTTTTCGTGGTTTATAACGTCAATGGCACATGAACGCTTTGGCGGTATCGCCTGCTTCATCAGTGCTGCACAGCCACACTTAACCCCACTCTGATTTCCCTCTTCTCCCCCGTTGCCGGTGAAAAGTTAGGGTTCAGTGTGTCCGCGTGGGGCACACTGATGATGAGGTCGATGCCGCGTCGAATCCGTTCTCTTACAACAATAATTGAATGTTTACAGCGAGATTCAAAAGCAGTTGACGAAATGGTTGTCTACAGATTAACTAACAGCCAGTGTTAGTTGAATTTGATAATAGTAGTAATGTCAAATGAGAATAATATGAAAAACATCAATAATAGATGATA
>JAHQIW010005856.1:0-69044 GCA_019055375.1 Parelaphostrongylus tenuis | reverse complement strand
CACGACCCCTCCCATTTCACCCTGTGACCCAAAACTCCGTGCTCACTTTTTCGATTCAGCAGATTCCCGGCGCTCTGCTATGCAACCGAGAGTGTGCTGAACTTCCACCACTTCATACTGCGACGAACAATTACAGAGCTCTTGCAATGTCTTTGAAATTTTGTCGGAGTACATAACATCTGGCCGGCTTGCTTGCGGAGCCCACATCTTTGAGGTCTGTAACATCTTCGTGGCCGAGAGGTCTATCCATCTATAGCGAAACATGGATGGGTCGGTCATATACTGAAAAGAACAGATGACATAGGGCGAGAAGAACTACGAAGTGCATTCCCACGATCATGTACGCATTTTCGAGGACGACCACCTGCACGTCGGACCTACTGTACGAGTTCGTTGAAAGAATTGAGGAGCTGAAATCACAGCTACCAAAATTTTTTAGATCACGGTATGACACTTACAGCGGCCGCCATGCTCAAAGACCACCGTCATTAACGACTGTCACGCTACAAAGGAACGGATGAAATATGTGCTCGGGCCCCGCGCAACTAGTGAGTACGAACTGTCCAAGTATAAAAGTAAGTTCGTCCGAAAATAAACGAAAATTGATATCTACTTTGTTATTAGGGTACCGTTGTCTAAGGAACGCTCGAGGAAGCGGTGCTGGTATTGCCCAACATTTTGTTGTTCATGCATGTCATGCTCGATAATTCCAGTCTGGCTCTATAATAGAGTAGGTCTTGAAGTTCTTGCAAATTGCGCGCAATATTGCGCAGGATTTTTCAGAAAAATGGGTTGCGCTGGTGAGAGACTGGGCATATTCAAGAGCGCTGTGCGCATTATCGGAGCGAGTCATGCCCCTCACAAGGTAATTTTGGAATACTCCACTCTCTACTCTCTCTCTCTCTCTCTACATCTCCGTTAGTCTAGTGTGAGGTGTATAGATGATTGCTTTGTGCATCTGGACAACGCAAGAGGAGATGAAGGAATGATTGGGGTTACTGAATAGTTAGGTAGAAGGCATGAATTTCATTCAGGAAAAAGTGAAAGCAGATTTGCTTCACTTTCCAAGCGTTCACGCGATGGTCCAAAAACTCTTAGAACACAGAATGATATCGTAAACGAAGCGGCCGAAACATCTTGGTTTATCACTCATCTGCTCATCCGTCACACGCAAAACATGCACTTGTGAAGAACATGTTTCGAACAGCTATCAACGTGTGCACAGGAAAGAACGTGAAGGTGGAATTCCTAAGCTCGACTCGAAAATTAGCTGTCTACGATGGATACGACACAATAGGAGCGCCTCAAGTTGATTTAGATCAAATGACATCCTAAACGAAAAGTCTGGCAAAAATTGGGTTTATTCATCCTGTATTTCTAACAGAGTAAGCACAGACTGTTGAACGTTGCCTCAAAAAGTAGGTTGGATAATTCGGCAGCAGTAGTGAAGATTTGCGGCATCGAAAGATTCCCAAATTTGCACAAACTTATAGAGACGATAAGCCTTGGATATGGTGCAATTGAACTGATCTCTTGTGGGGCAAGCGGAGTTGAATATATTGGCAAAACCTGTAGATAACTTTGCATCCGTGTGAAAGAGCACTTATTTGAATTATGCGACTCTGATTCAAAAACTCCACTATTCACACATAGGCGCCAAAATCCTGCAAAACAAAGTTCGACGTCAAATTCACGGCCGTCGCATAGGAGTCAAAAACGCCTCGCGTGTGGAAAATTTGGAAACCTTATTTTTATATAGTAAAGGATAAAAAATGAACCTCAAAGAGAGTGGCTCGCAGTTACGCGTAATGGACGAAAGCCTTTGTGGACTGGAATTCACATGACAAGCGCTCCACAGGTGGGCCATTGACGCTATGTTCGGTATCTTTATAAAAACCCAGAAGAAAGGGATGATGCCTGAATCCCTAAAAAGATGAGGACTCACTATGTTACTACTGCACGCGATAGAAGAAAATGGAAGTGTTTTTTAGGGGCCGGTTTATTTCATTTGACGATCAACGGGGCGACAGGTGGTACAGATGATGAATATACATAGAGGATTGTTGATGAAGATACAAAATAGTCGACATCAGATCAGAGTGAACCGACGTTTCATCCACACCGCTGACTCGTTTTATCCTTACACTACTGATAAAGGACTACCACTAAAGAAATAAGTAGATATTATAAGGAAACAAACACAAACAACAAACTACGTTAGAATTGAAAATCCCCAAATTACTCTTACCAAGCACCAAGCTGACCATTGCCGCATCCTGAGACGTCTTTATTGATAATCTTATCATAACATCACTCGCATAAGTGTTTTTTGAAAATTTCCTTGTTCTGGAAAACTTTTATATGTGCAAGAACTATTCTCATCCTTTTCCTTCAAAAAGTATTATTTTGGGCAAAGCTGCTCAATTCGAATATTCTCAAGCAACATTCTTGTATATGCTCTATTCCCAGATTTCCACAATCTGCGTTTAGAGCTCAGATCAAAATACACTGAGAAAGAGCTTGTATAGAATCTCATAAAAAAAACTATGAACGAATACTATGGTAGCGCCAATTCATGGCACACTGCTAATAAATCGTCACTTGTCTATCATTTATCGTCTATTGTGATAGTCGTAGTTGAAGAATAATGGAGACAGCTATCCAAATTACTGCAAATCAAGAGTATTTTTAATTGAGTGGAATGTTGGCAAGCATTTTAGATGGTGTGCGCGACATAAACACTAGGAAAACATTCAGGCCCTGAGGTAATTCACGAGCTTTCACGTTACCGAATGAAATATGTCTTCTGAAAAGACTGAGATAACACTGCACTCTTACCGCTTCATATGGTCCAACAGGAAAACGATACATTCACATGAGTACGAGAACAACTTGAAAAGGATTTGAGGCTGGTCAAAGATAGTCATTAATGCTTCCGAAAGAATTTTCATAATGCCGAAACTGGAATATGTGAAAGTGGATATCGATAAATAGCAATACGCTGATTTAAAATTTGTTTCCTGATCACATCAGTCATCTTGTGCAATGGTGCATATATCGGGGAACGAGTAAAGTT
This sequence comes from Parelaphostrongylus tenuis, assembly GCA_019055375.1. Lineage (NCBI taxonomy): Eukaryota > Metazoa > Nematoda > Chromadorea > Rhabditida > Metastrongylidae > Parelaphostrongylus > Parelaphostrongylus tenuis. Next base: position 65,968 of record JAHQIW010005856.1, on the reverse strand, counting down.
GTTCTGTACATAGTACTACGGCGCGCGAAAGGTCTCCTTGCTAATCAATAATAGTGACAGATGTTTGCCGCCATTGATGAAAACCTGATTTGTCACCGTGTGACTGCATCACGATTCTCTATTTAACACAAATTTGGTTTTCATCTTATCGCCCTAAGATTACTAATGGTCTCTGTAAATAAATTTTCTTAGTAACCGACAAGCACTAGCAAATCCACAGCGGAACATTGGGTACTCAGAAAAAGGAAAGCGCACAGAAATTTTTCAAAGATGATATGAGAAGCGAAAAAGGAATACAGTTTAGTCGCAAAAAACTCAACAAGCAGCTTGACATCTAGGCATGGGCTTTCTTATTGTTATCTTCATTTGCTCCTATACCTTGATCTCCTTGAACTAGTCAGTTCATTAATGCTAGCATTAAATCTTGAGGAACGATATTCAAAGAGCCATGTAAGTAAAAACGGATTGCAGAAGCAAAATATGTCAATGCCTGATGGGTTCCCAAGCATCTTCTTTTAGTCAAATTAGACTTTGCTCGGCACATTACTATGTTGTCGGTGAATCGGCAAGAATCTGCCAACAGAACATGTGTTCAACAAATACAAGATTTTCGGTAGCCATTAACGTTCTTGGAACTTGCTGTGCATCATATTAACCATTCCGGAAGGCGAGTGTTTTTCTGAAAACGATTTGTAAAGGCCTTTTCCGCTAGACACAGAGTTCTCAATAGATTTCTAGTAGTCATTCAGCATTTTACATTTCAGCGATTTTGGCATTTGAACTATTGAGAAATCACTAAGAGATTCGTTCAATAAGAGGACCTCTGAAATCTCCTGTTTAAAAAGAACTCATGTCGGTCCGAGCCGATTGGCGGAGTGCCGGTTCAGCTGCGAGAAGGCAAATATCCGCAAATTCCCGTGTCATCCACTTCGTGTAATGCCCGTACATGTAGAACGCATCTGACGCGAAACTCAACACTGAATCATGTGTGATCATGAAGCATTCGCTGTTAAGCATTAATATACTTCCTGAATACATACCGAAAAAGAAGTTGCCTTTTGGTGTTGCTACATAATCTCTACTATAGGTATCATATAGCCAACAAGGAATTTTGTATCAGTACTCTGACACCTGTCGCTTCAATAGTGGTAAGGTTGGAGCTTTACCATCCTAGAAAATTTTGAACTGCCATAATCAGTTTACCACAAATCCCGACCATTCAACATAATAATGATACATTGAAAAAAATTGAACTTCAAGTGACTGGCACGTAAGCGATCCCATCTTAGATATTTTTTCTCGCAAAAATCGGATATGAGAATATTCTTACATGTGTCCTTAATATTTTGTTATACTTAGAATGAGTTGCGGAATAAGGCAAGATACGATATTGATGCAAGATATAAAAACACAGCGTCATATGGTAAATATACTCATCCAAGCGGTCATGCGTGTGGTGGACCGATGCAGATGGATTTATTTTGGATCACCGCGCGACCATTGGTGCAATTGCCTTCGCTTGTACACTAATCTGAAACGGCTTCCATATTTTTTATATCTAAAATATGTATGTTCGAAAGCGCATATATATGGTGCTCTAAACTTCTCGATAATGACTAATTTTTGTAGGTTATTAGATGTATTCACGGGCCTCCCTCTTTGAGCGATCCCGCCCGGTTAGTCGAGAGGGCACGTGGAGCGTCCCCAGGTGGTGGACACGGGAAGAAGACGTGAAGCAAAAGCGACCGTGTGTTTCCCAGAGACGCAGGTGGATTCAGGGGATGAGCTCCCTGCTTCTGCAGCGCCCGACTTGACAAAAACTCTATCTCTACAAGTCAAGTCTGCCAAAACCTTGCAATCAAACGGCTGGGAAGTACATGGGAGGCGGTTAGGAGTCGCCTCCAACAAATAAGCTCCTCCCGCTCCTCCGAGAGAGAGTGGCAAACTAGTCGTGAGTACCCAGCCCCACGTTTAGAGCCTGGCAAGCAATGCGTTGGGTGATGCCGAGCTGTGAATCTTTATTAGCGATATCAATAACTCATAAGTATTTTGCTAAGTTTTTAACTATATAAAAAATTCCCTAATACTACCGTTGAACAATGATGAACTACGCACGGTTCTTTTCGTGACGAGAATCTCTCTCACTTGAGAAAATGCAGTCGGTAACGTTGCTGGCTATGCCGTTGATCAGAATATTCAGCTCGAAACATTTGAATGTTCTGACTGTCTATTAGACATATAGTTAACGACATTCTTATGTGTAAAATATTCCAGTGTCAGGTTTCCTCATGTCTGCCCAATTGCTTATGAATGAGACTGGCTTTGGCTAGATAGCACTGCACTAAAAAATACTCACAGTTTTTGATCCGTGAAATGATAAGGACCTTCTTTGTTAGAGCTCCATAACGCTTCTACCACTCTATACAACAATCAATACCCCACTCTCTGTCTTCGCTTCTTCTGTCTTATTTGTCACAAACATCTCGTTTACCTTTCAAATTCATCGTTCATAGTTCTCTTTAACTTTGCAGGTTTCTTCTGTTAAGAATCATCTGTTTCATCATGTTGGCAACTTTTATGTAAAAACTACAGGGATTCACGGACACAAAATTCGAATCAACGAAAATATCATGAGCGGTCTAAGATGTAGTGAGGTTATTGGCGTTACTTTATTTGAAAGTTATTTGAGTATTACGTCCTCTGTTCCCAACATTCTAATTGATTGAAAATCGTGATTCTTTCTCTCATATGATATATGCGATGGACAAATCAATTAACTTTATCGATAGAGCATTCTGTTTTCACCAAAAGAGGCGAGTAGAAAAATGTACTCGTAACATTTCGTTATCGGCGAATGTCGCAAGGATTCACTTCTAAATTCCGCGCAGATTTAGTTTAAGAAAAGAGCATCGTTTACTATTTTTTTAGAGCGACATATTCATGTTGATTCTACTTTGTGGTACTTTAGTGCATGCATATCTATAGATCACATATAAAGACATCGATAGCTATTGTTAGAAGACATTCAATTTTTGCTTCTCAGGATGGTTTTTCCAATGTTTGTCATCTCTCTGATTGGCATTATCGTTGTAGAAGACAGTCGATTTGATTTTTAGCTTCAAACCATTGCTTACGATTCAGGCTTAACGCCTCGCACAATGATTGCGCTGGATGAGAGTACGCAAAAGTTTCACAAGTACATTTATTTTAAATCAGATGCTCTCGTGGTCAAACGCTCTAGCAAAGCGTGTTGCTGTTTAAGAAGGCTCAATATTGGAATGTCTTTTGGTTTACTAGGTTAGTTTTGCACAGCCCTTTTTGCCATTAGTTTCTCTCTCTTCGAAATAAAGCCCTTTCTATGAGCAGTGAGGTGCAGGTCACTGCATTCAGCCACTCTATGCACACGAGCTGTTTTTTGATGGATAAAAAATTTATCTATTGCGTATATCTATGCATATATACATATATTGTGAATATAATGCCTTCTGGGACCGATTTCGGCAGCATTGGGCGTGGCGTGGTTGGTTTGCGCGGCAGTCGCCGCGATCGACCTTGCAGAGATGGAGCACGTAATCTGCAGCAGTGTAATTTCGTTATCAATTTAGAATTATTTCATTACTAAAAGAAATTTTGTCATCAGTAAAATATGGAATATGGGTGAAAAAACTTCGAAGGCTATTTGATATGTGAGCATGCCAAAAGAATTACAGAACAGCGTTCGCCAAAATGATAGAGGACATTGTGCTAGGTGGCCGCTTAATAGAAAATTGATTGCAATTTTTATTAGTGAGTCTGCAAACGTAATGCTTTTCAATTGTAGCCCTATACTCCAAGAATAGCTTTATTTATCTCTACATCTTTTCCATAGCACTACCACAATTCGATCAATGCAACATCTACCAAATCTTGCTTATGCTACACACTATTGGGTCATGAATTCGACCAGCTTTCGAAAATCAGAGCTGTGCAAAACTTGGACTTATACTACGATAGAGATTGATGGTGACTAGTACGTACTTTGGACGTTCACTGAAGACCACTACGGACACTAGTACGTGTACTTTGAACGTTCACTGAAGACCTCGCGTATGTTATTTTGCTCAGCTCAGATCATCATCATGGGCGGCAATTCCTCGAGAGCCAAACGAATGGAAGTTACGCTGGGGCTCCACCAATAAAGGCAGGCCGTCCAAGTATGAGTATTGAGCAAGTCTCATTACTTCATGTTTCCCTTTTACATCTATGCAGAGTAGCTTGTGAGGCGTGTGGCTCTGACGTGGCCGGAAGCCATCAAAGCACGCGTAACACTGTCAAACTAAAACCTTGAAAAGGCATGAAGTCCTCCAGAATATACCAGTTTTGTAGATAGTATTCTCACGGTGGTCGCTTGTTGAATTTGACCTCATTACCTTTGTTGTGCTAGTGATCGGGTTCTTTATATTCCTATTTCTTACATAATGTACAATTGTTATTGATCCCCAGCATGTTTTATCGAGAAACTATCTGTTCTCAAGGTTATCAGCATTTTCCTAGCTTGAATACGACTTCGAAGAGGTCACATCTGTGATTAGACAAGAGTTTTTGACTCTTGTGTATATATAGCTATTTTGGCGCAGTGGCTAGAACTGCTTTGTCTCACAGATAGGGTCAATCAGTCAATTATTGTTGGTTCGATCCCAGATTCGAAGCTCATTAAGCCTTCCATTGATCAAAAGTCAGTGAAATGCTACCAAAGTTGTCTGGAATGATAGCGGTCCTAACGCGATATATCGATATCAGCTCGAATCAGTGCAATGATCATATATGCTGCCACTTAACATTAGCAATTCCTCGTTTTTATGTTCCACGGCAGTTTATCATCGGTTCAATTTACAGCGCTATGTGAGCCGTGTCTCCTCCTCTGGACAGAAAGACGACGTCGTAGCCTAACCTTCCGGCCTCTATGATCTGAACCTCTATAGAGGAATTTAATGTAAGTGAGAATAAAGTAGGTTACAAGAAAGCAAATTAACGTAATTGAGATAATATCCAACAAGACAGACAGAAGCCGTAGCTGTTTGTGTTCTGATGAACGACTCAAACATTTAGATTATGGTGGACTTAGTTTGAATAAAAATAACAGCGCCAACCACATTTTTTGAAGCGCTCAAAACAGCATCAGCCTAATTAGTTTTCACGTGTGACTTTATTCACAAGTGCGACGAATCGCCACACCTGTTTGGACTTGGTGCCTCGGAATGAATACGTCATTAGTGGAATGATTAGAATTCAATCGTTTAGTGATAGTTAATGCTGTATGTTGCTATACTGAAGATAATAAGTGTCACTTATTTTCAATTCGTCCTCGCTTCAATTTATATGCTACTAAACGCATTCGATGAGGCGAATTTAATTTATTGAACGTCTGCGCAACTCAAAAATATGTCTTGTTTGTGAACATCCGACAACTGCGAACATGATTTTGGTGCTCGAGTAGTAGTTAGTGCTCAAAATGAGAACATTCAATTTCAAAGCTAGGAAAATGCTGATAACCTTGAGAACAGATAGTTTCTCGATAAAACATGCTGGGGATCAATAACAATTTGTACATTATGTAAGAAATAGGAATATAAGAACCCGATCACTAGCACAACAAAGGTAATGAGGTCAAATTCAACAAGCGACCACCGTGAGAATACTATCTACAAAACTGGTATATTCTGGAGGACTTCATGCCTTTTCAAGGTTTTAGTTTGACAGTGTTACGCGTGCTTTGATGGCTTCCGCCACGTCAGAGCCACACGCCTCACAAGCTACTCTGCATAGATGTAAAAGGGAAACATGAAGTAATGAGACTTGCTCAATACTGATACTTGGACGGCCTGCCTTTATTGGTGGAGCTCCAGCGTAACTTCCATTCGTTTGGCTCTCGAGGAATTGCCGCCCATGATGATGATCTGAGCTGAGCAAAATAACATACGCGAGGTCTTCAGTGAACGTTCAAAGTACACGTACTAGTGTCCGTAGTGGTCTTCAGTGAACGTCCAAAGTACGTACTAGTCACCATCAATCTCTATCGTAGTATAAGTCCAAGTTTTGCACAGCTCTGATTTTCGAAAGCTGGTCGAATTCATGACCCAATAGTGTGTAGCATAAGCAAGATTTGGTAGATGTTGCATTGATCGAATTGTGGTAGTGCTATGGAAAAGATGTAGAGATAAATAAAGCTATTCTTGGAGTATAGGGCTACAATTGAAAAGCATTACGTTTGCAGACTCACTAATAAAAAATTGCAATCAATTTTCTATTAAGCGGCCACCTAGCACAATGTCCTCTATCATTTTGGCGAACGCTGTTCTGTAATTCTTTTGGCATGCTCACATATCAAATAGCCTTCGAAGTTTTTTCACCCATATTCCATATTTTACTGATGACAAAATTTCTTTTAGTAATGAAATAATTCTAAATTGATAACGAAATTACACTGCTGCAGATTACGTGCTCCATCTCTGCAAGGTCGATCGCGGCGACTGCCGCGCAAACCAACCACGCCACGCCCAATGCTGCCGAAATCGGTCCCAGAAGGCATTATATTCACAATATATGTATATATGCATAGATATACGCAATAGATAAATTTTTTATCCATCAAAAACAGCTCGTGTGCATAGAGTGGCTGAATGCAGTGACCTGCACCTCACTGCTCATAGAAAGGGCTTTATTTCGAAGAGAGAGAAACTAATGGCAAAAAGGGCTGTGCAAAACTAACCTAGTAAACCAAAAGACATTCCAATATTGAGCCTTCTTAAACAGCAACACGCTTTGGTAGAGCGTTTGACCACGAGAGCATCTGATTTAAAATAAATGTACTTGTGAAACTTTTGCGTACTCTCATCCAGCGCAATCATTGTGCGAGGCGTTAAGCATGAATCGTAAGCAATGGTTTGAAGCTAAAAATCAAATCGACTGTCTTCTACAACGATAATGCCACTCAGAGAGATGACAAACATTGGAAAAACCATCCTGAGAAGCAAAAATTGAATGTCTTCTAACAATAGCTATCGATGTCTTTATATGTGATCTATAGATATGCATGCACTAAAGTACCACAAAAGTAGAATCAACATGAATATGTCGCTCTAAAAAAATAGTAAACGATGCTCTTTTCTTAAACTAAATCTGCGCGGAATTTAGAAGTGAATCCTTGCGACATTCGCCGATAACGAAATGTTACGAGTACATTTTTCTACTCGCCTCTTTTGGTGAAAACAGAATGCTTTATCGATAAAGTTAATTGATTTGTCCATCGCATATATCATATGAGGAGAAAGAATCACGATTTTCAATCAATTAGAATGTTGGGAACAGAGGACGTAATACTCAAATAACTTTCAAATAAAGTAACGCCAATAACCTCACTACATCTTAGACCGCTCATGATATTTTCGTTGATTCGAATTTTGTGTCCGTGAATCCCTGTAGTTTTTACATAAAAGTTGCCAACTGATGAAACAGATGATTCTTAACAGAAGAAACCTGCAAAGTTAAAGAGAACTATGAACGATGAATTTGAAAGGTAAACGAGATGTTTGTGACAAATAAGACAGAAGAAGCGAAGACAGAGAGTGGGGTATTGATTGTTGTATAGAGTGGTAGAAGCGTTATGGAGCTCTAACAAAGAAGGTCCTTATCATTTCACGGATCAAAAACTGTGAGTATTTTTTAGTGCAGTGCTATCTAGCCAAAGCCAGTCTCATTCATAAGCAATTGGGCAGACATGAGGAAACCTGACACTGGAATATTTTACACATAAGAATGTCGTTAACTATATGTCTAATAGACAGTCAGAACATTCAGATGTTTCGAGCTGAATATTCTGATCAACGGCATAGCCAGCAACGTTACCGACTGCATTTTCTCAAGTGAGAGAGATTCTCGTCACGAAAAGAACCAGTGCGTAGTTCATCATTGTTCAACGGTAGTATTAGGGAAATTTTTATATAGTTAAAAACTTAGCAAAATACTTATGAGTTATAGATATCGCTAATGAAGGTTCACAGCTCGGCATCAACTTTACAATAATCCATAATGCTTATCTCGCTTTGGCGGGCTTCTATAATATTTTATAATGACGCGAGTTGGCGAATCATTTCTTCAGTAAACTATGGAATACGGATAAAAAAATTTCGAAGACTATCAGCTATCTAAAAATGCTATAAGAATTATAGAACAGTGTTCGCCAAAATGATGCAGTACATTGTATTAAAGCTCCAACTACTTTTCCGAACTTTAAACAGAAAATAAAAGTTTGCTCATAGAAACAAATTATTCTCAATTTTGTGCAAACTTTCCTGCGCATAGTATGGTATATTTCTGATAAAAAGTGGATATTCTTCAAGAGCCAGCGTCGTCCAAATCAGTGCTTGCCATCACGTTAGCAAGGAACACCAATAACGAGACCAAATCGAACTGTGCCAAAACCAATATTGGTCATTTTCTGGAACATGCAATGATTCACTGGTACATTTGAACGGTCACAGGACCATCAACGCTGTGCGATATTGTTAGCAACTAAACCTCTGCAATCAGGCAATTCCACGTCAACGCCGTCGACAAGTCGTTTTGCTTCAGTACAATACCTAAGCTCCACGTTGTCAAGAAAACGATGAAGAAGTTGACCGATCTGGGCTGGGAGCACTTGGATCATCTGCCGCAATGGCCAGATCGTCTCCGCCTGATTTCCATCTCTTCAGATCATTGGAACACTTAATTTTTGGATCAATTCGAAAACTTTGTTGTAGACCTAATAATAGGTTGGAAAACAGTTCTGAGAAAATGCTTGTGACTTTTTTTTGTGTCGGCCACTTTTGTTTTTTGGGCTCGTTTAAAAGTCCGTTTTCTCGCGCGTTGATTAATATATAGTTTATCTACTTATTTCGCATTGGAGCTAACAAGCGAGCAAATTAGTTTATGATGCACGAATGGTTGTTGGGTTCAAATGCAACGGTGGCAAGTGAGCGCATCAATCTATCAATCAATCTTTCAAGTTGGCAATCGATCTTTTGCGAAGTGGCAGGAAGCGCTTGAAGTTGAAAGGGAGTACTCCGACTATTAGTTTTGTCTTTGTTCAGGTGTAATAGGTGCATAAATAAATGTTTTACATACATTTTCTCGGAACTTTTTCCCACACCTACTAATACAAGGTCGCTTTATAGTCATCTCAGAGCAATTTTTTCATTGGTGGGTTAAGGAATTGCGAGCTTTATGGAGCTGTATGAAGGTCCGTTTTAATGTTCTATGCTCATGATATCTTATCTCATCCCTATACTCTGCGATTGACTTTACTTATTGCTGCCTCTTTTCCATAGCACTACTCAAATCGATCAATGCAAGTCTACCAAGGCTGCTCATGCCACATACCGAGAGTTCTTTTAAATAAATGTTTTCTAAAATTCTATCATAAAAGAGAATTTAAGAAGAAAACTTAGTTTTGAACTACACTACACAACGCCGTCCAAAGAACCATGAAGAAATAGCTCGGAAGGAGTTTTATCCCATCTATATAGCTTTTGCACTAAAAAATACGATTCTCTAGAACCTAGAACTTTCTCCTCAATTACTTCCAACAATGATTTATTTATTCAAGACTTCAATGTGTTCAAAACCAATGCTTTTGTAATAGCAGAAATCTCGCTGCGTAGTTGTAACAACTCACTCAGCAATCAAGACGTCCTCCTTGTCATTATCAAATCGCACTGTGATGTTTCTTCATAAGCCAAGTCAAACACCAAATTTCCATTGTTCGTGGCATTTAAATGATTTTCGCAGTCTACTATACAAGTCCTTTTACGCAAAAAAGCTAAGGAAACACGAATACATTCCATACATTCATCTGCATTTCAAAAATTCGCAACTGAAAGTGGAGATTTTAAACACAAGTGTTCTCCTTTAGTATATTCTACCTTGACAAATTCACATTCACCTAATATTTTGCTGTTCTTTTTGCTGTGAGGTAGGAAATGAAGAAACAGTCCCTTTCCCTGCACAAAAACTTTTCATAAGTGAGTTATGTTTATCTGAAGACTCAGATCTTGAACTACGCTGCTATGTGATCACTTTTTGGAAAGGCCTTTACAAAATTGTACCATTTTAGATTTTCCCATTCATAGTTCCGTCTCATTGTGGAGCGTGAAGCACTTGTGAAGCAGGCGACATTTCCGCAACGTACGTATAGCTCTGCTGTACCAACCTCTGAAAAGCTCTAAGCATCTCACAAACTATAGAAATTATGTATCATTTCCGCCGAGCACTTTTGTTATTTCTTCTGTGGAAGAGCGAAAAGCATACGAGCGTACAGAAGAAATCTCGAAGGACCAGATTCATACGTTTTTATTCAAGGTTCCTTGGAAAAGAGAAAAAATCCCCCTACAATGCTATCGCACTACTAATGCAAATCGCGCCATTATGATTGAGCGTTATCAATCGACAGCCAACACACACTAATCGGCAAGCAAATGCGCGACGTATTTGAAACTCAGTCTTATTTTCCTATTACGCTGTAATAAAACTGTCTTTCCAAAAAATAAATACAATTACGATCGCCGAAACTTACGCTATCGATGTAGAAAAGACGGTAACGGCCCTTGAATTACCATCAAATACTTTGATTCGCCAGCCAGGTCATGATTTCCTATACGGCCGTCTTTGTGCACCACAAGGCTGCAAAGTTACCGTATTGTAGAGACATCGATTGCATGAGAATAAGTACCGCATAATTAATTTCTTGTCAGACCTGCAGAAAAAATGCATCGGTGAAGCGGGATATGGCACTTTATGCTGCATAAAAAAGCCCAATTTGCAAGGTTAACTCTAAACCAAATACCACGCATAACGAGTAGATTTCAAAGTAGAAGCCATCACCCTAGCTCAGGAATATCAATCATCGGCGCATAAATTCCGAAAGTGTTTCGGATCAATTTACCGATCCAAGCGTGAATCATAGGGAGGAATGCCCGTATTCACTCTTGAACTGAAACATACATACATACGTTCATAATACATTATCTTCAAGTCGATTGTTTCTAAACATGCCATAAATATTCAGCATAGTCTGTGAGAATGTTCAGAGTCTTTTCGAGGTTGGTACATTAGTAGCTTTTACACTATCTACATATGCACAAAGAACCAAAGTCACCGATTTTGAAAATGTAGGGACTAGAACTTCACCTTCTAACACCAGAACCACGTTCACCCATCCATGCTTAATACTAATGTTGACTACTAAGGCGTGTGGCTTTGAGAAGGAGAGCGATACCGCCGAAAAGTAAAAAAGCAACTGATGTGCCGGTGTCGAAAAAGCTCACAATCTATATTGGGAGTGTACAAGATACTGTTTTTCTTCTTTAAGCAAAACACGAGGTGTTATAATAAAATTTATTCACAGCTGACGTTTCGGCAGTTCGCCTTCTTCAGAGCCTGGAAAGGTCAAATTGTCCGCAATCCAATAAGCCAAACACCTCCAATACTCTTTTAGAAAAAATCACCAGACCTAGATTTCAATCGCATCAAGCACAAAATCAACTCTCAACATACTCACCGCTTTTTATATGTGTTCCACTGAATGATTCAAGTGGAGACAACCGCAAGGAGATCACATAGGCTCGCAATGCACCTTACACATCAAAATAACAGTCTCATATACTGACTAAAATCACGTGTGATAACAAGGCATTCCTCCCTGCGGTTCATAGTTGGATTGGTGGTATTAATCCAAAGTGCTTCAAGAAGTTTTCGCGCTGATGTTTTTTGTTCCTGCGCAAGGATGGTGACTTCAATCTCAAAATCAGCTCCGTCGTGTTTCTGTTCTCTATGCGTCCCTAGCGGGGTGTTCCGTCTTTTAAGACGCTTATCAGCTAGGTGTTCTTCTATACGGGCATAGAGCGGCCTACCCGTTTCGCCAATATATTTATCGCTACACGCTTTGCAAGAGATTAGGTAGACTGTACCTACGCTCGTGCAATCACCGTCTCTGCCGTTAGGACATATTTTACAATCTTTCATTATACAGAGACGGTCATATAAGCGGTTGCGAACTAGTTGGCGTTTTAGAGTATTCGGTGGTATTTCAATAAGAGCCACCGATTGCTCTAAACCCGCTCTTTTCAAACAGCGTTTTATAGCTGTACTAATCTCATTTGAAAAGAACGGGAGTATGAACGGGATTTTCCTTTCATTCGAATTTTCGTTTGGAGGCGCACTATTTCCTCTAAACCTAAGCCGAGGGGCTACAAATTCATATCCATTAGAAGTGGCTATTTCCCGAGCCAATTTCACGGATTCTTCTCTCTGCTCCTCCCCAGTACATACGCTGGCTGCTGTTCGAAACATGTTCTTTACTAGCGCCTTTTTCGTATGTGAGGGATGAGAAGAGAGATAGTGAACCAGGATATTTTTACTACTTGGCTTCCGGTACCACTTTGTGATGTAGCCGCTCTCGCTTAAGCTTATTTGCACGTTCAAGAAAGGAAGCCAATGATCTTTTGGTATCTCACGGGTAAACTTTATATACTCTGACTGTTCATTCAACAATCTAAAACAATTATCTAGCTCCTCTTGAGTGGAGCAGATAACCAAACAGTCATCTATATACCTACAGTAGAGTAATGGCCGGAGATCCATCACTGGTGCTTCCACTTTCGACATAAAGGCAATCGCTAGGCTAGGCGCCAGTCGCTGCCCCATTGCCAGCCCTCTGATTTGTGCGAAATACTTCCCGAACCATCTGAAGATTGAGCAGTTCAGGCACTCTTTTAACAGGACCATGAACTGCTCAATCGACAAGCCATACATGTTTACTGCTCCCTGGTGTTGTAACAGAAGCTCATGTGTGGCTTGCAATGCGGAGTCATTCGATACGTTGGTGTATAGAGCAGTGACGTCGAATGACTCCATTACGTACGCGCTGTTCGGGTTCGCGTTACGTAGACGATCCAGGAGCATCTGAGTGTTCGTCAGATGAGCTGGAATGTGTCCTAGCAACTGGGATGTTATTAACGTTAAGAACCATGCTATCCTATCCGTCGGTCCGCCTACACAGCTGATGATAAGTCTAACTTTGAATATGGATGGATCGTTAGACATTAGATCATCAGTGGATACTAACTTATGTGTTTTCATAAGTAAGTATAAGACAGGACATGTTGGTGACTGGATTTTTAATTGAGTAATGATAGATGGTCTTAAGCCTGCCGCTTTTGCCGTACGGACCCACTCATTGTTTAATTTGCGGTTTTGCCTTTTGAATTCCTTTACAGAAGATGATCGGTAAAGCGAAGCATCTTCGAGATGCCTATTCGTTATTGCGATATCTAACTGTCGAGGAATCACAACAAATTCTCCAACCTTATCACTAACTGATAGCCTTATACTTCCCTCCCTTATCAACTCTCGAACCTCTTTCATGCCACGCTTTTGTAGCTCGGTGAGGTTTGATTGAAACCTTTTCATACGATAGTGAGTAAGGGTTTTGAAAGTCTCGTCCGCAAATTTCCGGAATTTCCTATCAACCTCCTCGTTGGGGTCTTGTTGCCTAAAGAACGGCTGAGGAAATGGTGGTATTGGTGCAACCTCTACTTGCTGTTCATTCCTATTAGTCTCTTCAGCTCTGGCCTTTTTACGGAGTTGATCTTGCAGATCATGTAAGCCACATGCAACCTTACGCAAGGACACCTTAGAAATGGGTTGAGATGGTGAAAAGCTTGGACCCAATTCTAATAGCGAGCGCGCACCATCAGGGAGAGTTATGCCTCCTAGCACAGTGACTCTTGAATTTCTCGGTGCATTACTTGTCCTATTGTGACTCGCTTGTTCTTCATTAGCGGTATCCGTATGCCTTCTCAAAATCATGTTATGCGATCTACTCAAAAGATCATCGAATTTTCTCCGTAAAGTATCTTTAGCATTCAACCTAATAGAATCGCAAATCAATCTTGACCCACCAACTATTCTCCTCCAAAGGTTGCCTTCCAAATACTGATCACAGTAATATTCCTTCGTCGCGCACTTCTTCAGCATAGCGTACAGATTGTATTGCTTCGCAGACAGGCGCGGAGTACTTTCATTTCAATATCCAGTATTCGATGGCTGTCCTCTGGTACACCACATATCGCGTGAAGTCGTTTTCGTTTTATGAAGTTCGGTACGATTCGATTTTCTATGCAGCGTCGGAGAAACTTTACACATTGTCGAGCTAAGACAATTTTCTGCCTTAGTGACAATGCTTCTTTTGTCAGTCGGAAGAATCTTGCTGGTACTTCTTCCAACAATTCCCAAGACCGACTGTCTATTAACCTCGGCATGCTTCAATATAATTACTGTTTTTCTTCTTCTCTTCTTTCTTTCTTCTTTTTCTTCTAATTTTTTCTAAAAGAGTATTGGAGGTGTTTGGCTTATTGGATTGCGGACAATTTGACCTTTCCAGGCTCTGAAGAAGGCGAACTGCCGAAACGTCAGCTGTGAATAAATTTTATTATAACACCTCGTGTTTTACTTAAAGAAGAAAAACAGTAATTATATTGAAGCATGCCGAGGTTAATAGACAGTCGGTCTTGGGAAGTGTACAAGATAGTTAATTTGATGCGGGAGGTAGATTACGTGTCCATGTAGTACCTGCCCGGTGGTCTTCACTTAAGAACTCAGTGTGAAGCATATAAAAAGCTATAATTATTTATTTTATTCATTTGTTCACACGACCTGTCATCAAGATTTTTATTGTACGGCTTCCAGTTCTCTTATCATTCGTCCTTTTCCTCCAATGACGTAGAATACTATTCAAACATGTCTTCTTGCAATCTCGAAGATGGCCTGGCTATGGCGATCTAAAGGACGTTCTTATTGACTGCTTGACTACAGGAGAGTGCTGGGGGGAGGGTAAAGCTTGGATTCACGTGCGCCGCGACGAGAAACTCAACCACTCGGCCACAGCGTCCTCTAAAGCGATAAGTATGTTAGACAAATAGATGTTGTGCTTCATGAGGTTGAAAACTTGAATATCAGTTTTTCAAATGAAGTTTAGAAGATGTTTCTGAATGTGTTGTAAAGAATAAGATATTTATACGTTCTGAGGAGAGGAGACTGTTGAAAGGTCTGCTATAATAAATAAATTTATAAAAACCTTCTGTTCAGTTAAGTGAAGATAAAGAGGAACTAATATTGATTAACACATCAATAATATGTCCGTATATTTTTTTATAATGCGTTGAAATATCAGAGGTGAAGGTTGATTCAGTCATTAATACAGCGGGCATCCTAATAGATGTGCTTTGATTGGGAAGAGAAGCTCATCTAATGCAAAGAGGGTTGCGTAATAGCAAAGCTGTTATCGTACAGGTGCGCATTAGCGTACAAAATTAATCACGAGGAAACTGAAACTGAGTAACGCATAGCTAACTTGAGATGACAAGAGAACTTCTTAACTAGTCACTCAAAGCTAACTGTAATAATTTCAGTAATTGTAAAAGTATTCAGACTCAAAAAGTAATAGTATTGTCGCTTGTTTGACTGAATTCAAGAGTGAATAACAATGAGGCTCGTACTGTCTTAACGTTACTACCACTTATACGTTTTTTTCCATGAAAAGAAGTTGTCATGGAGTGTTAATATTCAGGAGGACTCCCCTAGTTACAGCGGATCTGCTCATGTCAGAATTGATTTCTGCAACTTATCACATCATCTTTAGTAAGCACTGACAACAAATTTGGGGTTTTTGCGTCACAAACAGACATTAGCCTTGTTTCCGTTAAGTCACTGTAACCTAAAAATGGAATACTCACTCCAGTTTGTTCAAACATCAGATGTGACATCATAGAAGGATAAGGAAGTAATACTGACCTTTTGTTTCCACTGTTTTCTTAAGGGTCACTCTCAAATTTCAGCATGCCTAATAAAAATTTTGTGAGCCATGCATGTTATCTGTTATAGGCAAATTTATAGCTCAATAGCAATCGAGTAGAGAACATTGTCGCGAGATCTAATGGATAAGAACCACTACAAATTCTTCACCCTTACCATCAAACAATAACTTTTTATGTCAGATTCTGCAATGTGCTGCCTACCGTATTTCTGAGCGGAGAAGTCGCTGTGATTTCGGTGCCAATTTTTTTTCTTGAGATAATAATCGAAAAAAGTGTTTCAAAGCTCCGTTGGAAAACGTGGTTTCACAGATGCTCGACGAAAAATATGTGATACTTGGAGAATCTCTTATTCGCTTTTGATTCTTATCTAGTATTCATTCTATAGTTTACAACGCACTCCATTTTAGAATTCGTGCAGACTGTTAGCGATCTTGAGCAATTTTTTTTTGCACGGAATAACTTAGAATGGCGGAAGCATGTACCGAATCCTGCTATCAACCGCTCTTTGTCAAGTGACTCATAGCTTCAAAACATTAGCCGCTCACTTGCCCAGGTTCTTAGCCCCTAGCTTAACTCTCGGGACCTTCGCTCCAACGCCCAACGCCGTCACGCTGAGGATAAAATGTGATCGAGGGAAGGACAAAGCAAAGGCATTAATTAAAATATAAGCTTATGGAGAGCATACTCGCTTTTCAGCTTAAATCAAAATACACCGCCATTTATGGAGCTGGGATACAGCCTGTCTCTTAAAAACGCAAATCTTGCATAATTGAAATCGTCTTTGTCAACTGGAACTCTAAATAGTTATTAATATTAATGGTGATATGATGTTACAAATTCATATCAAATATTGTTGAATGATGTGGCAAGACTTCAAACGTTGGACGTGATTTGAACCTGCATTTCACCTCTTTGTAATTTTTAGAATCTAGCAGCTCCCAGCCACTTAGCAATCGCCACTTTTCAAACAAGTTCCTTTGAACATAATTCATCAAATGTTCTTCAACTGAATCAGAAATGTAACTGTGAATATGTAAATGTGATGACTAACAAAAACATTCACCTCGGAGAAAGTGTCCTTCCCATACAGAAACTCGTGATATTTTTTTCTCACCACAGTATCGGCCGTTTCAAAGGAATAGGGCTTATTTAGTGATCAGTGAGGTTTCCATCGGCCGACCATAGCATGAATTATAGAATCACTATCTTATGTGCTTCTAGCTCTCTGTGCTATATTCTGAAAATAAAGCTACTAAAATACTTGAAGGGTGTAACTCAAGAGACTAAATTGCTGCCGTATTCTAAAAGTCCCTCTTTGAAATTACCAACTTACCAATTTTCACAAGCCATGATAATTTGTTATACAAGAACACACATCGAAGATTTTAATTGCGCTTCATTCATCGTTTGATTCCTGGCCTGTTTATCTTCAAGTAACGCAATGAGCTTTATTATAACATAAAATAATAGTGAGAAAGGTGATAATTTACCACTACTTTCAACAACAATTGTCATATGTGATCTTCCTCTACACAGTTTCGCGCTGTTGAAGTGACGATGTGTGTGACCCAGTTTATCGCCTTCTCATCTTGGCTCTATGAACGTTTCTGAAAGGTGTTTCTTTGTTCTTGCTAGGTACTGCGCATTAAACAACATTAGCGTAAAATTACCTTTTCAACTGCTAGACACATTAGTCAAGATTACCTCTATTCATTGGTTCGTAGGTTAGTGATCGAGAGGTCAGTAGCCTTGAACCATCACTAATTCATTCAAGGAAAAGAATCAGATTTTCTCAACATCCCAGAAACTGTGAAAGTCATCAGCATCTTTCATCCTACCGTATGATAAAAAATCAAATTTACCCGCCGAATTCTATAGTGCTACATACACTTTTAAGAGCGTTGGCGTTATCCTCGGCGCCAACAGTTACTATTTGTTTACTTCAGGAATTCATAGGTTCATAGGTTCAAATAGGCTCCATGTACAAAGGGCTTTTGCATCATTCGTAAGCGGCCAGCTTATTCGCTATCCTACTTCTGCTTTTGCTTTCGGTTTAACATCATCTCCAAATCAACTAGTAGGAAGCCTGGCCAAGAACCCATTGTCGAAATTCATCCCCTGGAAACGGCATCAAGAAAAACCCTGAAAAACCCTTGCAAGGTTACGTCAGGAAATCGAGAAAAAATTGTAGCACGACCAGCAATATACCATTTGGAATATGTGCTGGGGTCCACACAACTGGTGAGGACGGCCAACTAAGTGTCTAAGTAAGTAAGTATATACAAACATTAGCAGACCGATATCGAAACTGTAGCATGAGAATACGGCTTCTTCATCGACTCTCACCATACCCCATCGGAATGGGGTTCGACAAGGCGGCACTATATCACCAAAGGTGTTTATTGCCGTACTGCAATATATGATGAAGTCGCTCGTTAGGAACGAAGAAGGGGTAGGGATTGATGGCAAACTCCTCTTGAATCTTTGCTTCGTGGACGACATTGTCATTTTCTCAAAAGGCACTAGTGAATCAGAGGAGATGCTCAAGGAAATCAAGCCAAGAAGATCGGAGTCTGCATAAAACGTATGAAAAACCAATGTTGCAGTGATGAACATATCGAGCTGCATGTTTTCTTATCAGAGAGATTACATTGCACGTGTGCCTTGGGCACTCAATTAACACGGTGCGCACTACGAAGGAGGAACTAGAAAGAAGGAACAGAGCAGATAGGTCGCATGCGGACCTTTTAAAGAAGCCACCGACCAGATAGCGGACCCCAAACTTGGCTCTTACCTTTTGATTCAACAGTCCTCCTACGTTCTGTCATGGGGCAGAGATGATGTGGGCAGATACCTTGATCACGTCAAAACTACTGCTAGCACTCCTAGAGCGCTCGAACGAAATCTCCTGAGATTTAGTCGGCAATCACAACATCTAGTCTGCTTGCGCAGCTCAAATAGACGCAATTTGTTTTATCTTCGTAATCAGAAGAATTCACGTTGATAGCAAACATAGGTGTGTTGGTCGCAAGAAGACTAGACGACACATAGACAAAACGAAATATTGAGTAGCCTCGATGTGAATACACTCGACCCCTCGATTGGCCATGCACGCCTAGGGGTACGTGTTTGTAATTAACTGTACTCGCAGCTGCCGATATTGTACAGATCACGATATGAAACTCGCGCCAGTCGCCAGGCCCATATCAAACCACCATCCTTGGTGACTATCTCGCAAAGATGAAACGAATGGAAAATGTGCCGGAGTCCTCACAATTCATAAAGACTGACGGTCCAAGTATGCAGGTAAGTAAGTAAGTAGAAATCACAATAATTCATGCCTTGGAGGATTAGAAATCCAATACACTGGCAAACTAATGTCTTACGTACTCGCTGCTCACCAGAATCACAATGATCAATTGTTCGACTTATCGCAATTACTGAAGTACGGTGACGACCTAGAAATGAATCCATTCAGAACAAGAATTCCATGCCTCTATAAACGTCAGCGTATTCATGTTTACATATATTTAGCCTTTGATTGTGGGACATATATTTCTTACACAAATGGTGCTAGTGGCAAGATAAAAAAGCTCATTGGAGTGACGTACCAACTATGAGAGACTTGATCGATTAAGCAGAAACAGAATAAGTTCTGATACTTTCTTATGCATTTCAACAGTAAAAATCATACCCAGTGATGTTGAGTATTGTAATGCGCAAATCTTTGACGTCAGGCGGGAGTCAAACCGCATTTCATTTTTCTTGGTGATGCATGTCCTAATGAATTACACTATCGGTGTCAGTTTTGTCACCACTCGAATAAAAAAATACTGTGTAAAGAACAATGCATCAGTCAAAAGGATAATCATGTTTATTAGATTAACAACTGTGGCAAAAAGTTAAAAAGGCAACAGCGGCGGTGTCGGTGGTGCAACGGTTTAGCACATGCTCCCGGAAAGAGTAAGATCTGGGTTCGAATCCCTGCTGACGCACGCGTTTTTGCACACCACTCCACATCATTGGGTTTACTGAGAAATACAACATCAAAAAAGTTTATTACGAACATGTAAAATTGCCTCCTTTGGCCTTTGTACATTTACGAAATCGCTTGCTAAGATTTTCAACAATGCTCGCACTCGCTTCCACCATAATACTCTCCGATAAGTATATCAAAGCAGTTATAAGCGAGTATACGGCGTTGTAGCGAGTAGCCAAGATTTTTCCGCTCAAAATGGGCCACCCACAGCAACCCACTGTGTCGACATCCGGCAACTTTGGCGATCAGATGTCCTCGCCCCAAAACCCGGAAACTGCTCTTGACGGATAGCAATCGAGCGGGCCTAATACTCAGGAAATCAGTCGTGCTAAAGCGCAAATGTGTCGGCGCCGATGTGTTGAGTAGTCCAAAGTTCCAGTGCGCACCATAATGCTGCTACTGATAGCTGGCATCGTTAATTTTTTATATCTCAGTTGATAAAGACCGAGGGCACCTTTCCGACGACGCAATAGCGGGCCCAAGCGCAGGTTACAGATGTCGGAAAATGATTGTTGCCTATGGCAGCTCTCTACTTTGAAATTCCGCTGACCCTTCTTGAAATTAATGACGCCCATTTGAGCGATCGTGCAGTGGTACGACCGCAAATATTTTCTCAACCGTAAAAAGCACCTTTGACGAGCGTGCAACAGCCAAGCCCAGCAATCCTTTGCAAGTCATTTTTCTTCCAACTTGCTGTTCAAAAAGTGACGCTAGCCATTTTACTAGCACACAGCTTCGCTCTTTTCGATAATGTATCGGACGCTCTATTGGCTGATCCCGAGCGTCCTGAGCCATTTTGCGTATCTAAGACTTCTATTTCGTTGATTTGGCCACAGATCTCTAGCATAATAGCTGTAGTAGACGAGGTGATGGAACAAACTTCTTAAGGACGGTTCTCCTCTCAAGTCTCTTTGAAACGTTTCTTGGCCGTTGTGACACTTGCTGGTTTGAAACTGGTCGACCTTAACAATGTCGGCCGATTTGGCAAAAAGAATTGTCTTTTTCCATGTGGCTATTCTCTGAAAAAGAGAATAATGCAAGCGAAATGAGTTATTGGTGGTAATAACGCAGCTTTGGACCACGTCACCACAGGATAATTAGAGTATTTGGTGGTCCAACTGAGCCTTCATAATAGTCTGGTAATGAGGTGGGAGAGATATTGTTTTAGACTGTGGAGGAAGTTCCAATCTTTTGCATGATTTGTCGTTTGTAAATGTTGAGAACTAGATATGGCGGTAAAACATTTCGCTGAAGCAGCTTTTAAAATCCGATTTTTCTTCGGATCACTATACTGTCTAATGTAGACATGGTTGATAAAGCAGGTAGGAGGGAAAAATACTAAAGACTGCCATGGAGGTCATTCGTTTGGGATTGACTCTGAATGGCTGTATCTGAACGTAGAACACAGTCTTTGGAGACAGATTATCCATACGAATATAATGACAAAGAGGCAAAGAGATATGGAAGTAATATAGCGTGTTAGGAATGTCGGAATGACTCGCTGACAGGATTAGTGATAGGGACGGGGATAAGCTTTTTGATAGAACTGCGAGACTCCCCCGGCGAAGTTTTATCAGAGCTCATAAATGGATTTGAAGTCTACGAATTTCGACTGATGGAACGCTATTTCTCTAGAGCTGTCAGATTTCCAAGCCATTAGATCTACAGATAAGTGTTGTCGATATATGATGGATAAAGTTATTGCTTACTAGCTCATTAATTCGTTATATTCATCGAATTGCCATGAGAATTCAGTGGCAAATGATAACAAACTATATTCTGATAAGATAGGTTTAAAACTTGGGAATGTCATATTGTGTGCATTTACAGCAAACACTATCAATCGTGTGAATATTGATATATGATAAATCTCCGTCTGGCCAACGTTGACCGTTTAGTTGAAGAAAAGGATAAGTGTCCCAAAGAAGATGTGAAAAGAAAAAAGTAAAAATGCGCTCTCTTCTTCGAATGAGGCCCCCGTATTGACAAGGGAGGAAAGTTTCAGATAGTGAGAGTTCCTTTTAGTGAGAAAGTTCTTAAGAAGACTCTTCAGTAATAATCCAAATTTTGCAGCGTTGAAGTTTTTTCCTGAAAATCGATTTTCATTATACAAGCACCAGCAAATCCGCTATCACAATGAAGCAAGGCACTGCGGAAGGAAACTTAATCCTTTTTCGATGCTAGAACAGAAAGTGAAAATTTTTCTAGAAATATGATGTTCTTTCACACAGCAATGTGATTTTCTCCTTAAAAGATGAAAATATTCTGAAAAATTGACGCTGTTTTTATGAATGACACACTTATAGAAGTTTCTGCAAAATGCTGTCATATAATCAATCAATATCATCTCAAAACCTTTATTCATCTCACAATTTCCTTTATTTTTATTGCGAGAGGCACCATTACAAATTACAAATGGGGAGACGTGACTTCGCGTGGTGTATGGCATAATGTCACACGTCGCCCTCAAAGGGTTTAAAGGGCTGAACCACTGAAGACAAACTTTCGTCATGAAGATACCCGCGACATTTTCGGTAAGCAGAGAAGAAAACTCGAATACGCACTGCTGTGCGTGATGAGTAGCCAGTAAGCTGAATCAGTGATAAGGCTCTTTCGCTACGAAATTGTTTATAGAATAGGCCGAGTGGAGAGAGATCGAATTCTCTCCTATGTCAAATGGCTTTAAATGAGGCTACAGCATTTTCAATGTACACCTTTGTCTATTCCGGAAGACCTTCTAATATTTGGCATAGTACAATAGAGTATTTGAGGAATACCGCTAGGTTCGAATTTTGTTGGAGATTAGTTAATGACGAGGACTGATAGATTGAGGGACGAAAATACTCGGACTAAGAATGTTGTAGTCAATCGCCATCATAATGCGCAGCACCATTGATGCCTGACCAAACACGTAAATAGTTTTTTTGATATTTCGGGTGTGCTCATTTCGCAGTTTTCACTCATTCCATCTACTGAAATTTGTTTAACGAGATCACTCAAATGAGCAGAAATGAAAGCTGTTCTAGTGCGAATGAAAGCTCTTATAACGCGCATGACAATCTATTTGCCATAACGCCACTTCACTATTTACGGCATGAAAGTATCACAGCGTAGATGAGCTCACAATATTGGTGGGTTCTGAGAAGCTCACATCGCTGGTGATCATCGCCTTAATCGCCTGCTCTCCGAAGTCGCGATGACACTCGCACACGCTGCTCTCGAAATTGTAAATGCTATCCTGAGTGGTTTGTTCAGTGTACATTATAGTGGATATGACAAGTTAAGCAGCTTTCAGCTCAAGAAAATCACTACATATTCTTACTTTTA
This sequence comes from Parelaphostrongylus tenuis, assembly GCA_019055375.1. Lineage (NCBI taxonomy): Eukaryota > Metazoa > Nematoda > Chromadorea > Rhabditida > Metastrongylidae > Parelaphostrongylus > Parelaphostrongylus tenuis. The sequence continues at coordinate 42,712 of JAHQIW010005856.1, read as the reverse complement.
CGCAACTTTCCAAGGTCTATAACAAATCCAGTTTAGAAAATGCCACCGTTTATGTATTGTAAATAATGATTCATTGTTTTTCTCGAAAGATAGGGTTTCAATAAACACGTCATCTCCTACCGCGTCATAAACACGCAGTATGTCCATTTTTGCCGGACTCCAAACAGTCATAGTCCTGTAATTCAATGTGTACTTCCACTCATATCACGCGATTGATATGTACTGTAGTTCTAAGCCCGGCACTCTAAAATGTGGTACATTGTTTCACCTTGGAATCTAATGGATCCAAAAAGTGTCAGCTCCACCCACATCCAGAAGCATAAATGTATGGCCAATTGATAGAGCAGCAGTTCATCGTGCTGTTTCTGGCTCCTCGATTGGATCGTCATTCTTGGTAGTTTTCAGCTTCTGACTATGACGCTTTATGAAAACCCTATTCTGCTTGATAGCTGCGCTCTTGAAAATCACACAATTACCCTGTTGTTAGTACGAGCTCTCAGTCTGCAATTCTCATATAAAATCCCCATATTTCAGTATCTATAGGTTTCCCACAGTACGTCCTTGGTCTGTGGTCTTAACAAGTGCCTCGCACGAACAAATCCCTTCATAGTTTCAGACTCGAAATGTCTGCCCAATCTTAGGATGCGCCAATTGTTTTCCAAACACATTCATTGTGGAAAAACCCACTTTCAATTCATCATACAGTCAAATTTCACCATCTGCAGAGATTGACTGAAGCCAAACTGTTAGATACTGTAGACGGTAGTTCGGGAATGCTAAAAGCTTATCGATTAGATAAATTGAAACTACTATTTTCAACACTTCCATCACTTCAAGCAAATCGCTAAACGAGAAGTGAGCGATACCTTGAGAAAAAAGCGAATTCTCGAAGCAGTCTTAAGCTTAGACTTGCTTAGATTATGGATTAGCTTTTTAGAAGATACGTCATTAATAACACTGGTATGGAGTACAATAGACAACCAAACTCTTCGCACTAGCTCTATTAAAAATGAAGTCGGAATATTTCCATTATCAGGTAGGGGGTCTTTTGAAGGAATCTCTTTGAATCAGACAAATGATAAACATGAGAAAATTTTAAATCTTGTTAAATTCAGTAGTCTATTTATTTTCTTATGAAGGCCTTTTTATAATGCTATATAGAAAATTTTGTAATTATAGGTCTAAAATTCCCTTTGTAAACGTTTCAATGTTCTGACTTTGTGTCAAGCACGGAGTTGATGACGTTCTTATATGTCTTAAATTTACGCCACCAGTGTTCGTATGACTGCATACGAATCAGACTCGGATTAGCAAATCGACTCTGCACTGGAGAAACATACTTAGTTTTTGATTTGCAGACTGATCGGGACTAATCGTAGTTAAGCATGCCAAAACTCTCAACCATGCTACACAGTGGCCACCTTTCTCCCTCATTCTCTGCCTCAGTTTTCACCTATCGAGTACGTTTTTAGTTCTATGTTGCTTCTGACACGTTTCACAGTGAAACATAGAAACCTCAAAATCACCTACACAGAAATCTTTCGAATTTCCCTCCAAACACGTCTTTCATACTTCTGATCATTTTTCAAAATTTTTTTGGCGAGTGATCTGTTTCATCATTATTATTTTGATTTTCATATTAAGTGCATAAATTTTGACTATACCTCGTCTTCTATTTACTATGTTTGCCAGCACAATCCAGTCAACCTTAATAGAAAAGATGTAACCTGTGCGGACATAGAGTTCGAACCCACGAAAAATTTAAGTGGTCGAAATTGTAGTGAAGTCAATAGGTGCTATTTGTCACAAAATGTTGACGCATGCTGTATGCCGATACCAATTCATCGATAACTTTTTACTACAGCTAAGTTTATATCAGTCATTCGTTTATTTCTAATTGCTCAGAGTTAAAGTATGTGAAAAATATTGAAAGCCTAACAACAGCGGAGGAATTCTGAGCGGAGTGGGACAATCGTGTTTGAATAAAAAGCTTGAAACATTGGCATTATGCAAGCTATGGGTGAGAATAATGTGTCTCTCAACAAAGTATTCTTAGTACTTCTTCCCCATCGCATCCATGACTTAAAACAACGCATTTTTTATCTTTCTTCAAAATTATGGTAATATTCGACAGCCTAATTTCGAGAATTGGAGGGTGTTTTTATTTCCGAATAGATATCATATTATACTGTACGGGTAAACTTAGAATTTTATTTGACACTCAAGCATGTTTCGCTGAAGAGGTTTTGCATCAGACTTCTAATAATTTAATCTAATAAGGATATAACATATTTTGAGCCGATAGGTCTAGTGCTATATAGGCGCCTATTTCGTCCTATTGGGACTCTTTAGTAGCACTTCTAATAATCATTCGAAAGCACATATTCATTCATCGATTTTAATGACAAAGCCAAGAAAGGATAAAAACTTTTGACTTTGATCAATTCTCGAGCGATGGATGCGTCATGCATTCGCTTTCAAATTTCGTCATTGTTTTAGGAAGACTGAATGACATATCTGGCCCTTACAAGGGCACGCGATGGCATCCCTCTGTACCGGTCAGTGCTGCTTGTCCTCACAGACAAGACTGGTGCCAATTTACGAGCTCCGAAAGGATGAATATTCTGGTGAGCTATGAGAGCGTGATTTAACCATCGACCTCGTGTACGACGCAGAGCACCTCTAGCTTCTGCGCCATAAGTGCGTCAATTCCAAAGCTTGCGTCGTTTTCATAAAGAAGAACGTTTTAGTGCGTTGTTAGAACTAGAACACTTCTCAGTTTCGCGCTCGGCGCCTTAATGATCGCGCTGCGCAATGGCACGTGGCGTGCAATGCGCGCTGTGTGCAAAACGCAATATTCATTTGGCTGTAGCAACACGCTAAGAAGTCTTCCTCGAAATAACCAAGCATTATGGAGACTTTTCAAGATTTGTGTTATAGGATGCTAATCAAAAAACAAGAGAAATCCTATGTCCAACGAAAGTACTCAAGTGCACAACAAAATTTTATTGTTGTTGCTACAGCTCGCTGAGAGCCTTTCTTCAGAAGGTAGGCACATTGAATTTTTGAGATTTAAGCTAGCGACTCGTCATTGAATGGCAATGGCCTTATGTAAGTATTGTGAAATATATCCACATACCGTCAGCAAAGTATGCGCAGCGTAAGCGAAAATGGAATCTTAAGTTCCTGTGCCACAGCGCAATATAAAGTTTTTTTTCTGGAAAATCAAAGATGCTATTGAATTTTTCAAGCTTTGTACTATGGAAGAACTGCTGAGCTTTGCGACGAAAGCTCTGATCACCGAAAAACTTGAGTGTGAAGTAAATTCCTTTTACTGCCGCATGTGATATAGAGGCCTTTCAAAAGCAAAATACACCGTTAGATTCTCCATATCAAGCTATCTAATGATTACTAAAGTGTCAAAAGGATTACAAAGTACTTTCTTTTGAATATGGATGCAGATAGGGGAGCTACCGTATGTGCGCAATGATAAACGCGGGCTCTTCCTACATTACTGCGTACTACATACTACAATCACCTCCATAAAGATCTCGATCAGAGGCGTTTAGTTGTAAAAGATGGACTTGCAAGCTACGTTCTCGCAAGACAGGCGATGTGCATCATAGGTGGTGATGAAAGTTTGTTTATTTCTTCACATCTATGTGGTATTATCGTAGTATCGCTGAAAGATGAAGAATTCAAGGATGTTGTCGCTCTTCTGCTAAAAACCTTAGAGAAGGTTCATTCGTAATGTTCCAGTATTTACGCAACAATGAGATACCTCTGACATATAAGCTGTACCCTATATATACCATAGAGCACCTATGACGTTCAAGAGGAGGGTACACTTAAGGCGTGAATTTCAATCGTTTTTCCGCTCTTACAGCGCTCCATGGCAGCTTTACAAGAAACTAATTGTCTTAGCGAAATTCGTGAAATTTGGACCATCGAACGACCGTTGAAGTTTGGTGAAAACGAGTTTATCAAAGCCTCAGCCGAACAAATAGAGCAAGTTGAGTGTGAGATACAATTTATTAGTCGCTGTTACAACGACAGAAAAAGACTTTTCTAGAAATCAAATGTATCGATGAAATTGAAGAGATATGAGTTTTGATGATAGATAAAGAATGATGACGCGGGCTCTTCACAATTACTGCGACTACATACTACGATCACCGCCATAAAATTCTATCAGAGTGCTTCAAAGTAAGAGGACTTGCAAGTTACGTTCTCGCAAGACAGGCGATATGCCAAAGTTGGTGAAGTTTATATATTTCTTCATAAGTATGTGATTATGATTGCCAAATATTTAGAAGAACATTCAACAACGAAGGCCTTCAGCAGCCGTACATCTTTTGATACTCGTGGTCCCTAGGGTTAATAAAAGAATCTCTCTTGTCCGTAAAAGAACGAAGAAATGTGTACTTCTGTCACACTTAATAGTGGGAGCTTTGGCAAGGACCTGAAGTAATGTCATGCGCAAAATAAGTTTTGAGCGGCTAACACCGCTTCCACTTCTCAAACCATACAGTCTCAGTTGACTGTATTTTGTAGATCAGAATATAATACAAGAAAAGTCATCGGTGTCTGGCACTAAACATAAATAATTCTGCTTTTCAGAATGTTTCTATTACTACTACTCATCTTGATGGGTGACAGTTTTAATATAGAAGCCAGTTAGTTTGAATTATCGCATTGAACCATTGACTAACCTACGTTTCTGCTTCAAACAATGATTGTAGTGAATGCACGAAAGCGAAAGTTGACCATCATTTGTATTTCAGATCCATATCTTCCATATGAGAGTCTCCCCTACTTATCAATGTTGCTGTCCATGTAATTTGGTCGCCTTGGCCTTCCTCAATTGTCGTCAGCTCTGCAAAACCTATATTAGCTTCTTTTTGCTTGTCTTCATTCGGAAAAAAGTATTCATATTCACTATTAAAAAATTTTATCCCTATTAATGTCAGTACATTCAATCCATACCACCCATATGTGGAATTGTTTTTTGGGAATCAAAAATCCACTCGTACATATGCATATGCATATATATATATACGTATGTAAACAAATGCATATATACATATATATATATGATATATATAATATATATATATATATATATCATTTGTCGCCCCATTGATCGACAAGAGACCAAAACGAGCACCACAATACTTCCAGTTTTCTTTTCGTGTGCAAGAGAGCCTAGTGGCTCTTATTTGTGTTGGGATGTACATCATATCCATTCTTCTGTACGTTTCGTTAGAAATCAGGCCGCCTGGTCGGTGGTCTCCTTATGGAAGGGCTAGACATCTCGAGGAATCCAGTCAGCATAGGTCTCTTCAGTCGCTTCTCATTCAAGCACATTACGTGCTTACTCCTAACTCTTTGAGATGGTCGACCATGTAAATGGCATCTCTGATCTTCGATCGTTGAACGCGGGCCAGAACTTTAGATTTTTTTCTCTTTCAGCGAGGTAGGGAACTCCTCGCATCAACCATTATGGCTGAAGGCTGGTGACGCCAAGTAATCATCCATGATTTCCTACGTTGCGACCCAGGATTTAGCTACATGTATTAGGGCAAAAACATTTGTTGATTTGAGAAAAAAGCGTGCGTAGTTTAAATATTCCTCGCCTCCCTCATGCACTCTAATTGCTCTCAGACACTGCCTGAATAGATTCCTTCCTCCTCTTTAACTGTGCAGCTAAAGTATGACCTTCATCATCATTAGCTTCACGCACAGGCAGACGAAACTGCAGCATTTGGAGATACTTAATGCCGCTGATTGTGTCTGGAGCAATCAAACTTCGGTTTTTTTATAATTATCGTTTCCGTAGATTTAGCTGGAGAAAACTTTTCTACAAGAGGTGTTTGAATTCGCTAACACACCGCGCCGCCTAGCCCTGAAGCTTGGTGTTATAAGGACGATGTCATCATCAAAACGAACATGAATCTATTATCGACCGCTGATTTTGGCTCCAGTATTGTCCCACATCTGCTGTTCGTGAGACGTTTTTAGAGAGTGGCATTGAATAGACTTGGCGAAAATTGTATCACCGTTGTCAACACCCCTCTTTTTACGCCGACAGTGGACGTCATCATAGAATGGTGATATTTGTGTTGCTTAGCCTTTATGTAGCTCCACGGATTGTATCGAGTAGGACACGCCTGGCTGGGCCACGGCCTCAAAAACTGCTTTTTGGTTCCGGTGACCAAAGATTATTCTTCAAATCGACCAGAAGTGAGACAAAAGCGGTCTCTTGTTTTTTTGTAAATCTCAAGTAAGTCCTGTGATTGTGTGGATGTAATCTATGACAGTATATTTTCTTCGATACTCAGCTTAAGATTCAAAACACAACAGCAATGTCGGTTAGGCAGAACCGTCGATTAACTAAGATGTCGTATTTTCTTCATGTTTCTCTTTATTACGAGACTTCCACGTCCACCACTGAGAGTGAGGCTTCTGGAACTATATGTTAACTTGAATGGATATGGCCATCATGATGGATTCGCACAGCTTCTCACTCTGCTCGTTTCAGTCTCATCCGTGAATCCCATGTGACGCTTTTCCAGAGTTCGTTTAGGTCTAGTTTTCTCGTCAAGATCCGGGTAACTGGAAAGGTTTCATAATTTTTTGAGATAAAAAAAATTTTGCATGTACTGATAAATTGTTTCCCTGGAAGATTAATTACGTTTAATACATCAACAACTACAACAACAACCAAAAACTTTTGAACAACTTTTCAAAATTGCTTCCTTTGACTTCGATAAAAAGGATAAAAGTTGGCTCTCGGCGTTGATCAATCAGTGAGGGATTCGCTATGCACTATCTGTAATTTTCAACTTCGTTCTGAGGTGATTGAATGTATACCTGGCCTTTACAATGACTCGCAGTGGCCTCCCGCTGAATCGAGTCAGTGCTACTTATCCTCCCAGACAAGTCTGCGATCAGTCCGAACCAATTTACCGAGCCCGCAGTGATGGATGGCTTGGTGAGCCATGAGCGCGAGATCGAACCATCGACCTTGTGTGCGACGCAGAGCACCTCTACCCACTGCGCCATATAAGCTCATTTGACTTCTAAACTTCTGCGATATCGCTCGCGAAAATTTGCGTACGACGCTTGCACACGTTTTCCACCTTAATTTAGTCCCACAAGCAGCGTGTCACAAGCCGTTTTTAGGCCTATCTATGCTAGTGTTGCAACTAGCAGAGACTTTTCCTCTAGTATGAATCAGAACGAAACAGTCCACTGGGTTGAGATCAGAAAGCCTGACAGCCAAAATGTCTTGCTACCCAAAATCCTGAAAACACGTACTTCACAGATGATAGTCGATGATCGGGTCCGAATGCGTAGGAGCCGACTTCTGCTCATGGCGTAAGTCGTCGACGCCAAAGTGTTAAGTAGCTCAAAGCTTTAGTGAGTCTCGTAAATCATGCTACTAATAGCGACAGTGTTATTCTTGATGATTCTGTCGAGGGAGACCATCGGCGTCTTTTTCGTGCCGCAAATGTCAACACAGACCATCACAGAAGCCAGAAAATGACTTAAAAGCCTATGATTTTGCCGCTGCGCACTTCTGCTGACCCTTCTTGAAAAGTTGACGTCGATTCTGGAGATTGTGAAGTGGTTTGACAGTAGATATCTTCTCATCCGTAAAAAAGCGCCTTCGACAAACGAGCATCAGCTATCAAACGATTAATTCGACGATTGCATAAAACTTTTTCTTTCATCTTTTCAACTAGATGATGTACACGACCAATTTTAAAGTTGCGCAGCTTCAGCATATTTTTGGCAATATACGGACTGTCCACTCGCTTTTCCGAGCCTCTTTGCCATTTTGCATATCTAACACTCCGGATCCCATGGGAATTTGGTAGGAATTCTGAATGTTTCCGGAGTGGAAGAGGTGGTTGAGCGACCTTTTTGGAGATGGCCCTCAATACTTCGTAGTTTCTTTGGAACGTTTTACGACTCTGTAGACACGTTCTGGTATAAGATCAGTCCATAAATATCGACCTTTTTCATCCCCGTCTTGTGCAGATCAGCAACTGCATGCGTTCATTTTTACTATCCACTGCCGAAGCACATAGAAAATAAACAATAAGTGAAATATATATTGACAAAATTGGACAAAGAATCCAATAAAATTATCGAAAGAAATGCATTATATCAATGTTGACATTAAAAAGATACAAAGATGTCGAAACTTTTCTCACACCTTACACATATGTCGTTGTAGACTTGGACTCGGAGGGAAAGTGTCACCCTTCTTTCTGCTTGACCATCAGTGGGAAGTGTCCACCTGGAAGACCGCATTAAAGACCACCTTTTTAAGTTGCAAAGACATTGAGTAATTTTAAAACTATTTTATCCGACGTGCTCAATAGAGCGCGAAATAAAACAGGAAAAATGAAAATGACTGGCACACCACCAACCTGACATTAATAACACATTCCAGTAACTGATCACACCAGGATCAGCTCTAATTATTCAACTTGTTTCAAAAATCGTTTAGCGAGATAGATACAGTGATTTTGCCTCACATCTGGCTGAAATCAGATATGATCAACAGTAGGGTTAGTGCTCTCTCAACAAAGGTAGCGTTCATTATGTCGCTTTTCGCTCTAACGAGAAACTGTCGTCGAAGGTTCGATCACAGATGGAGTACCGCTAGCGACAACCCAATCTACTCATGCCGGAAAGAATTCAATTTTTGTATCATTTCGAATGAACACAGATCAACCAAAGAAATTCCTCTATAAATTAACATTATTGTCGTTTCTTGCAAATCTCTGCAGCATGAGAATGATCAAAGTAATCAGATTTAATCAATATACCGTTGTAAAGCGATAAGCAATAGATATCATCACAAATATGAGCTTTCAGAGTTGGGAGGTAAAACAGTATAGTAATATCAACGTCAAAACAAACCTCTCTTTCAATTGAACGTGCATCACTAAACAAAATATATGAGACAAGGTTTGAACCACTATAAAGGTGAATTTCAAAAGAATCACAACAGTTAGATGGAACGTCAGCCTATTGACGAGGATCGGATGACAAGCAATGGAAGACGAGGTAGCTAAGAAGAGAGCAAATCAGCAATAATTTTAGATAGTTGATCCTGATTATAACACAAAAAATGGGATTAATTCAACAAGTGATTGAACCACAATAATTTTCGACCGAGTATTCTCAATTTTAGGAGTATAGGGATATTGCGACTTCAGAGTCAGAACTGTATAGCAACTTCTCGTTTCAAGTATTTTCTTATGACCAGGCTCAAATTTCAATATGCCAAATAATCATTTTTTGAGCCACGCATGTGATCTGATATATAGGGCTAACTTATAGTGCACAATGCACGTGTTTCAACCTTAACGGTCTCATCAGACGGGCATATTCCTTTCGTCTCTAGCCAATCCTCTCGGGGAGCTCACTCCGTATACTAAGCGTAGGCGAAGACGAACATTTTACACTGTTCAGGAGGTATGATTTATTATAACAGAAGTATGATCTCAAGAGGTATGATTCATTATAACAGCTACGTGCTCAGCTGCCGGTCACCACAGTGCAGATAACTCCACTCTGACTTGGGGGCGATCATTACTCGGCGTCGATTCCTTTGTAGAGGATTATTTGACCTCAGGGATCTGAACCGAGGGTGTGTGGGTGGTACTGATGAGTCTAAATAGGAAAAAACGAGAGCCTGAAGCACTGGACCTAACAGCTCAGAGCATGTCATATTCTTATAAGATTTCACACTGTAGATCAAGTGAAATTATCACTGAACAGACACAGTTGCATACTCGATTGGCTGCCATCGATCATACCTTTTGTTTCGAGTATTTTCTTAAGACCAAGCTCAAATTTCAATATACCAGATAATCATTTACCGCCCTAGTGTTGAGACCGTGAATGTCTAAACACGTGTATCGGGCTCGAGAATTCAGCTCTATATAACAGACCACATGCGTGGCTCAAAAAATGATTATCTGTATAACAATCCTTGCGAGGAGAGAGTCACGGATTTTGCTGTTGGTTCGATAGCACTGTGCTGATTTTCATACATAGGAAAGGTCTACACCTTGATCGACTGACGCTGACAACACTGCCTAGCTTTCGACAATGTAGCGCTTTGTCATAATCGATGAAGTTCGAAGTATGAAGTACGCTGTAGTTCCAACAGACTTCAAGAGCTGTGACGTGATTTGGATGTAATTCATGCAGCAGAATCCCATACGAGAATCCTGTTTGTTCAGCAGCTGGCTCTGGCTCACCTAAGATCTCCGACATAAGCAAAAGAACAAAAAGGTGATATTTGTGAAGACTTCACTTAACAATCATACTGGGCGGAAATTACGAAAATTCTCACACTAACTCTGCATGTACTATAACTGCGTGCAGTGTCCTCCACCAGTCTACTTTGTTTTCCATCCGAAGTTATGATGACTATTCTCTTGCGAGAAGCACATGCAGATTGTGGATCACCAGCTCTGTGGAAATCAGCTGTGCTATTGTTGAATACTGAAGCTGTGCCGCTCTTCATTCTATCAATCGCAGCTCAAATTTCAGAAGCTAGAATCTCGGGTGCCTTCTCACCAGTTGAGATTTCGAGGTTCGAGAGTTGAGTTGTGATGGAATGAATGGCATAGAACTTTATCGTTGATCCCATATCATTGCTTGATGCAGTAACGATCCTCTCTTCATTCATTAAGGCGGATAGTGAAGCATAATTGTCGCAATGAAGAGAACGCCAATTCCTCGGACTTGATCGTTTTTGTGCTGCTTCTCAAAACTTTTTTACTCGCAGAAAATACATCTTTCGGTACTTATGTGTCAGACAGCGACTAATAAAGAACCGATCTCCTTCGCTGGAGTGGAACATTCATGAGCGTTAATGATCATATAAAGCCCGAATCTCTGGCTAGCGCGATGCGTGATCGGTATTTGAAAAAGTCCTTTCTAACGCTTGAAAGAAAAAAAAGACATTTACTTTAACTTGCGTTTTCTTCGCCAAAATATTCGTATGAAAATTTTACTATACTATGAAGAGCGCTTGCAGGGTATAGAACAAAAGATGGACTAGTGCAAAAACCTTCATAGTGTGTTTTATTAACGAAAAAACGACATCGTTTTTGTGATGCGTTTTATTAACTTCATAGCGGATTTTTTAGCATTTTCAATCTGAATATCATCGAGATCGATGTTAGACAGACTTATGTATCATGATTCGCCAAGTCAGGCGTTGTGCGTGGCAGGATTTTCTGCGGCGCCACACGCAGTAATGAAAATACGGAAAGCAATCTGGTAAAGTCATCTTTCAAGGAGACATTGTCACCACTAAATGATGGAATTCACAAAAGAGACTTCTATAAGGGCATTTTTCAGTACAAAGAGCGTCTAAAGAGCTTATAATAGAAGGATTTTTTGGATGAAACTACTTCTAACCTGCATTTTACTGATGCAGACAGAAGCGACAAAGTTTTCGGAGTGCATTTCTTAGACTTTTTGATTTCTTGAACTTAAACTTGGCAGATTTTTCTGTATCAGTGGGCAATTTGACTATAAAAAAATAAATACATTGTTCTAATCAGAAAAGCGCTCAGTTTTCTTGAATATGATTCTTTCATTACGAAGTGTAGGCATTGTGACGAAGAATTCGCATGCGTTGCCATTTTTTACCATGAACGGCTAATCTTTACTAAACTATTAGTAATCATTCAACAGCTGGAAAAATGGAAATTTCAGGGCTGAACCTGATTTGTGATGAGACATTCATGGTTTATTTTTGAAACGAAAAGATCTCCAAAAATTTCTCGACAAATAGAGGGAATAAATGTGCAAACGGAAAGCAAATGTTACTGATGTTGAAAATCTTTATTCGTAGTGTTTAACTGTTTGTCGTAGCATTGTTCAATAGTCCTTCTCAACCTAACTCTCTCCCGTTATTCATAGATATTTGCCTGCCTTACAATCGACTCCCAATGACCGGTCAAGAACGGTTTACAGAAGATGATAGGCTGCTTGCGTAAGAGCATTACGTTGCTTCAAAAGCCTGCGAGTCGTCAATCGTGAGCAATGTTTCCGGTGGTACAACCCAGCATCTGTGACGGATGTATTACCTTCCATGCAATGATCGGTGTCATAGTACCTTGTCAGCAGAAGTGATGACTTCGGTTTAATACATGCAGGGAGATCACATCAAAACCGAAAGATTTATGCAGTAATATATGATTTAGGAAGTATAAAATGAAAATTTTAAGTAAATAAAATTAGAGAATAAAATGATAAAACTTGTGTGATTGACAATTATATTGATTATTGATTATGAAAGCGATTTGAATGAATAAAGGTGAACTGCTTTTGACATATATGATAAATGATAGATGTGAGTAAAATATTTATAAATACAAATAAGAGAGCATAAAACTGTTCAATAACAGTTCGACATAATTCATTTTGACAAGCATGTGGTTCTATATTTAGAAGGCGTATTTTGAAAAAGCAGCAGCATTACTTCCACATGCAGCGATGAGATGATATTAATGCTGAGCATAAGTGAATATATGATTATCACCCAAGGCAATATAATCAAGTTCCTTCTGCAACTCTGTAGAAGTCACACTTCTTTAAGTTTATTAAAATTTCATAGTTTCTTCAAATCATCGGTGAAGTATGATCTCATTGTTATGCGAAGCATGATTTCTGAGGAAAAATGCTTTGCTTCACGATTGTTATGGCATGCTCAAGCCAAAAATGTCTTGTCAAAGCCTCTTCTTCTGTCTCTGTCTTTTCTTTATTTTTGTCGATTAAACTTCCTTTAGTGAATACAAAAATCCAATTTCTATTGTAAAATTACCACACAGTCATTGTAAAGCCCTGAACTCGCCGCGCGATTTCCCCACTTGCTGCGCAAAAAATGATCGTGGGTAAATAGTAGGGACAAAGAGGAAGATCATGCTGGATGTTAGTAAGCTCGGTGGAAGCGTTGATGGAAGTACGTTCGTGATAACTAACTAACACTTCTCAAACAGTTTTGCTTAAAAGCGATGTCGTGTTCAGTTTTCGTGCGGCAGTTGACACAATCATTTTATATATGGAGCTCGTAATCTTCATAGTGCTGCATATTCGCAATAAGCTCAGAGTTTTATCACCATTGAGAGTATTCTTGTCAACAAATTATAGAAAATGATAGAAGAGACTCATATGAGGTTATACTTAGTTGAAATGTGCCAACACAATTTCAACACATTGAGTTGTATGTCAAATATAATATTACACACTCCATCGAAAACTCTTCGCCGATAGCTCTTACGGCTATCTGAACAGTAGTGCACTTCAGGAGTTGAGACCACTATAAAACTGCATTGAACACATTGATTTAATATTATATGAGCAATACAGTAGAACTAGGAGAAAAATATGGTGAAAGAGAATTCATAATTAGGTTTCAATAGTAAAAACAACGTCTAGTTTTCTTTGAAGCCTTTTACTTCACTTAAGCACTTTCAAAATCTGTTAATCTTTCATTTTTTCATAATCATTTTTTAATCATTTTTCATATATTGCTTCAACTGATTACCGTGAAAAATGTTTTCACATAGCAAACCAATTACTATCATTTCCATTTTTGAAGTGTAGAATGATTAGATGGTTTAGTGAAAAGTGTGTTGAGTGCACAAGAAGGACAAGAAAATATGAGTGTACTGCACAGAATGCGACTACATTCCACCATCCCGTAATGAATAATGGATTCTTCCGGGACAACTGAGCATCCGCTTTGTAGAACACATTGAAGAAAGTCTATTCAGTAGTGCTCAACTTTTTATAAAGGCAACGTTTGCTTATAACAAAAGTCACTGCATAATATTAAAAATCCGTTAAGAAAGTTTCAAATAGCTTTAAACACAAAACATTACATTCTTTCTGTCAATAGAAGGCACTCTGGAAGTCTTTCTAGAGGTTAACTTAGTAGTTGAAATGTGCATTTCTTGAGCTCTCGAATGGCTACATACACATAGATTTAATAAAAAGAATGATGTGCACCAACTGAAAATATGTTCCCTTTCCCACCGAATTCCTAGCTAAAATACTTGCAATTTTTGGCCAGGTCAAGATTTGTCTCTCTATAGCGCCATCGCCGTTTCAAACATAGACGCTCTTGAGGGGCGTTTAAGATTCATGGTGAACAGAATTTACAAGCCACATTAATCATAATAGAAAAGAGTGGAATATCAAATCACTATCAAACGCATGCATATCAATAAATGATAATCACCTGTACAGCCAACGTTGTCCGTATAATTCTTGTTTTCTATTTTGAACTAAACATAAGGTGTTATATTATCAGCCGTTTTAGCAGCTTGCCTTCCTCAGAGCTTGGAAAGGTCACTGACTGATTAGATTGTAGACAACTTGACCTTTCCAGGCTCTAAAGAAGGAGAATCGCCGAAACGTTAGCTGTTGAATAAATAAATAATATAACACATCGTGTTTGGGTCAAAGAAGTACTTGATAATGACATAACATGTTTTGAGCTGGTAGGTCTAGTGGTATACAGGCACCTGTCTCGTCCTATCAGTACCACCCTCCCTCGGTTCAGCCAATCTCCTGTGGTTGTCCAATTCTCTATAAGCAAATCGACGCCGTTATATCTTCATCGCCTTATTTCATTTTTAGTGGGTCTATGAAGAAGCGGTCGATAGAAGAGAATTGAAAATGGTATACAAGTATGACGTACCCTTTCAAAACAGTGTGGTTTTCTAGTTGAAAGATGAGAATAATCTTACAAATTGACGCGGTTTCAGGAATAACACATTACAGAAGTTCTTGTAAAATGTAATCATGTAACAAGCAATATCTTCAAGAAACCTTTATTTATTTAACGATCTCCCTTACTTTTATTGCGATGCGCACCGTTACGAATGACGCGGAGACGCGACACCTCTCGGCTGTGGCAGAATGTCACTTTTCCTTCTCGGAGGATCAAAGACTCATCCACGACATGTTTGGTAAGCAGAGAAGAAAACTCGAATACGCACTGCTATGCATGATCGCGAGTGCCAGTACCTAGAAAGTTTAATTAGTGGGAAGGCGCTATCGCTATGAAATTCGTTTTAATAGACCAAGGAAAGAGATCGGTTTTGATGATTCTGAAAAGGTCTTTGAATGTTGGACATAAAACATTTAAAGTTTTGAGGATTACCCCTGAGTTAGGATTTTCTTTGCCGATTTTATAATGACGGCCACTGAGCACGAATGGAGAAAAGTAGTCGTATCAGAAAATTGTGTGAATTCAATTGTTATCACAATGCACACCACTGATGCCAGACCAGAAAGGTAACAATTTTTTGAAATTAATTCTGGATGTGCTCATGTTACAGTCTGCTTAATCCATTCACTCTATTCACCCAACGAGCACACTAAAAAAAGGAAAAATAGTGGAAAAAGTGGAGAAACTGGGAAAAAGTGTGGAAAAAGATTCTTACAGTACATTTGCCAATATATTAGTCAAACAACTGCAATAATTATGGTTTCGAAGATATCACAGCCTAGATTCAGCTCAAAGTGTTTGTAGTGACTCTGAAGCTATCAAATCACTAGTGCACTTTGCCTTAAAATGCTTGTTTTTCAAAATGGCGGTAACAGTCCCAAAATTCGCCTATTTGAAATTTCAAAGGCAACCCGAGTGTGTCATTTGTCCTTGAGTTCATACCAAATTCCATGAACTAACAAGACAGCTTCCATCTCAAGAAAATTACAATCAGTTTTTCTTTATTGTAATCACTAATTATTCTGTATTAAGTCTTGCCTATAAGAAAACTGACACCGCTTTTGTATTGCGGATTTTGAATATTATTGTTTTTCTCGAAACATAAAGTGGTTACAATCATATCTCCTGTCGCGTCATAATCACGCAATATGTCCGTCCTTCCAATACTCCACATCAAACAAAAGTACTGAAACTTAATGTGCACTTCTACCCAGACCACGCAATTGACATCGGTGCTATACTGTAGTTCTGTGAGCCATCGCCTATAATGTTATACATTGTTTCTTTTTGAAATCTCTTTATCGAAAATAATTCCGAATCGAGTCAGCTTCGCCCACTTTCAGCGGTATAAGGGAATCACCGACAGCAGTTCATCGTGGTTCGCCTCTCCTTGTGATCATGACGCTTTTTGGAAACCTTGCTTTGCTCGATCACTACGCTCTTGACATCACACAATTATTTTATTGTTAGTATTAGCTCTCAATCTGCACACTTCCTGCAAAATCCCCACAGTTTAGTAGCTGTGAGTTTCCTGCGGTACATCTATAGTGGTTGGTATCAATAAGTGCCTCGCACGAGCAATCCCCTCCATGCCTTAAGCCTCTGTAAGTTTGAACATTCCTAAGGTGCGCAATTTGTCTCCACGCAAATTCATTGGGCATAAAACCCACTTCCAAACTTATTATGCAATCAAACATCACCCACCTGCAGAAATCGATTGACGCCAAACTTTTTGATACTTCAGGTGGTTGTCTAGCGGGTCTCAAAGGTTGTAGTTCAGAATAAGTGAACCACTATCTTCAACACTCTTATCAGTTCCTTCATACAGATCGCCGGAGGAAGAGAAAGCGGTTGTATTCATTAGAAACGAATTCTCGGAGAAATCCTGAACTGGAACTTGCTTAGAAAACTGAATAGCTTTTAAGGTGATGCGTCATTTCTAACATTGATATGGAGTACAAAAACTTAATCAAACTCTTTGCACTAGCTCTGTGGAAATTACGGTTCTAAAATAGGATTGTTTTCGTTAACACGTAGGGATTTTTCAAAGAACCTCTCGTACTAGGCAAATGACAAAAATGAGAAAATTTCGATTTCAGTGAATTCGATAGTGCATTCATTTTCCTAGAAGGATCTTTTTATAGTGCTGTCGCATTTGAAATAAAATTGTGTTCCACACTTGTTGTGCGTTGCCGCAAAGATTTGCACAATTCATTCAAAAGCTTTCCACCTTTTTCTGAAGTTTTTCAAGTTTTTTGTGTTAAAACTGTGGAAGGAAGTTTCCTCTATCGTTGTAATGCTTGAAGTATCAAATTCGACCATATATCGCGAAATGAATCCGCTGCAAAGCTTGAGCCTAAGCCTAGATAGCCTAAGCATAAGCACGGAAAGTCTAAAAGCAAGTACAAGAAGTCTCCAAGCATCGGGGTCATATGTTTCACTCAATTTTTTTTGCAAAATCTTAATCTTAAATAAATCTTAAGTTAAAAAACAAAAATAGCGCTCCACATGTGCATCGCGCCTGCGCGGCCTGTCAATCAAAGCTATAGTTTTAAAGCCACCTCCTACCTTAGCCGAGTCATTTTTCCTGCTACAGTGCAGTAAAGCGACCTTTCCAAAAGCAAGTAAAGTCTTGAAATGATCGAAGCTTACACTATTGAGTTGTTACTTGCAATCTGTGGAGAGAGCTTAGTTGGTGCGATTCAAAAGCGCCATAAGAGTGAAGCGTGCTATTCATGTGAAACATGATTCTAATTCAAGATCTACAGAGCCGTAAAAGAACCTTCTTAAAGTATCAAAAGTGACAAAATTTTCTGAGTTGTAGGCTTTCAATTATCTAGCTTTCGACTTACAGTCCAGTGGAAAATCTTTGTTTAGCGGAAGATTCTCCCTCAAAGAATCTTTACGCAATAACGGAAATTCTTCCGATAATTCTGATAAAGCTTCTATCTACGAAAGCACTCCAGTTGCTACTGTTACTGTCACTGCTCCGGTTGTTAACTGACTAGTGTTATATAATATCAAGCTCTTTGATAAAATGAAAAATTTTCATGGCTTTAAATTTAAATTGAGCTACAGACTTTATAAAGCGTCATCTATGACTCGTAAGCACTCCAGTTGCTACTGTTACTGTAAAACGAAAACATTTTCATGGCTTCAAAATTTAGGTTGAGCTACAGACTTTATGAAGCATCATCTATGACTCGCAAGCACGTTGTGAAGTACATTCCCTATGGAACACATCTCTGTGCAATGTTTGAGCGAGATTAAACTTTACGCTAGTTCATTTCACGAGCGTGTTTTTAACTCAGAAAATGCATACTGGAATGATTCTGAATGCGTCCTTAGTCTAAAATTCACCTTTTAACGTTTCAACGTTTTGACTTTCTATCAAACGCGCACTTGATGATGTTCCTATGTCTTAAATTTATGCCATCATGTTTCTCAGTGTTACTATGACTGCTTATGAATCAGACTCACATTAGTGAATCAACGCTGCACTAGAGAACATACTTAATTTTTGATCTGCACTTTGATCGAGACCAAATTTACTCAAGCTTCGAAAACTCTTAGCCACGCTACACAGTGTTCACCATTCTCCCTCATTTTTGCCTCCGCTTCAGCCATCGCTTGTGTTTTTGATCTATTATACCTCAGACACAATTCACACTGGGACACAATAAACTAAAAGTCAAATACACACAAATCGTTCAAATTTCGCTCCAAACACGTCCTTCATGCTTCTCATCATTTTTACAAATTTTTTTAACGAATCATTTGTTTTATCATTATTATTTTGATTTCCACAACAAGTTCATAAATTTTAATTATACCTCGTCGTCTACCTACTATGCTTGCCAACACAATCCAGTCAGCCTTAATAAAAAGATAGCAAATCTGTGCGGACATAGAATTCGAACGCACGAAAAATTTGAGTGATCGAAATTCTAGTGAAGTCATTGATGCTATTCTGCCTAGGAGCTGTTAAGGAATATGTTTCCTTTTAAAAACAGGACATTCAAAAAGTATAAAAATCATAGTCCTTCCCCCATTTGGGATTTATGTGATGGAAAAAGCAATTAAGTTATCCGTCATGGGACCGCCATATAAATCGATGCGAGCTCAGCGACTTGCGCGATATTTATAGGTTGATTAAGGGTTTATACTGGGTTTATAAGGCGAAATCGCATACCAGAGCGAACCTGTTAAAAGGTTGGCAGCTAACAGCTAACACAGAGATGCTGAAGAATGAGTGGTGATGCAAACGTGTCTCGGTGGAGTAGTGGTAGTAGCACGCGTCCCCGGTAGGATGAAATGAGAATTCGATTCCCGACTGAGGCAGTGTTTGTTCTTATCACTCAGTTCTCTTAGATTGATTAAACTTCTTTTTGTCCATTTCGCAAAAATTTTTGGAATTTTTGCATTGCTTCGATAGAATTACACGCTTTTAGTTCATATATGTATATACACATTTATATATATCTCGTATTTATTTATTTATTCGCACGACCCGTCATACACTTTTTATTGTGCGGACCCCAGTATTTCTAGCAATCGATTCGTTGTTCGCCTTCTTTTTGAATGACATAGAATACTGGCCGAGCATGTCCCCTTATAACCTCGAGATAGCCTGGGTGGCGTTCCATAGGGCGTTCTTGTTGACTGCCGGGGAGTCCTAAGGGGTGAAGCACAGTTGGACGCGAGCCGTGGCCAACATCACAACCACTCGGCCACGGTGCCCAATAGTGTTGTGCACTCGATTGCTCATTGCATGGTACTCTTATCACAATTATACCTTTATCTCGAGTGCTTTGCTCAGACTAAGCTCAAATTTTAATATATCCTCTCATCATTATTTGAGCCAACATGTCATGAGTCTGGTAAAGGCTCTTGTACAGCCCGAGACACGTGTTTCGTCCTTACAGACTCATCGGCCGGGCAGAACCCGTCGTCTATCGATCTTTTTATATCGAGAGCCTTACACTCCTTATAGAAAATGATATAGATATATTGAAATTCAAATAATGATGAAAGTATATATTGAAATTTGAGCGTGGTTTAAACAAAGCACTAGAGATAAAGGTGTAATTGTCATAAAAGTACCAACAAATGAGCAATCGAGTGCACAACACTCTGTGTTAAAAGTTTACCCCGCCGTTCAACTTCATGGCTGGAATATCGCTACTTATAAGCGCAGTTTTTATGTTAGGAATATTTTGTCGCCGCAAAAGTGATGGAATGTGTTTCTCTTTTCAGAGTACGTCTGTAGTTTAATGCACAGAGTTTTTTCGTAAGCGAGAATATTCGACTCCTGCTCCTATATATGAACCATGAATACATAAAAGCCGGCACAGTGCACGAATGCAAGCGATGAACGAGGGGGAAGATACCCACGGGAAACAGTACGCAACCAGGTATGCGGTTGAACGATGGACGTCTGAAAACACCTGCACGAGAATACACTGAGATATTTCGAGTCATTAGAATTTGAGGAAGATGAATAGAATTGTCTTCAAGGTAACCAACTAACAAAAACATTGAACATGCAAATAAATTTCATGTGCAGT
Organism: Parelaphostrongylus tenuis; assembly: GCA_019055375.1. Taxonomy (NCBI): domain Eukaryota; kingdom Metazoa; phylum Nematoda; class Chromadorea; order Rhabditida; family Metastrongylidae; genus Parelaphostrongylus; species Parelaphostrongylus tenuis. Next base: position 22,363 of record JAHQIW010005856.1, on the reverse strand, counting down.
GCCAAGAGTTGTAACAAGAAATAATGCTCATAGAAAGGAAAAATGGATATATGAAACCAGAACTTTGCAGAGTGAGATGCTTTTCTATAATCCTACAATGATACCAACTCTCGAAGTAAACTATTAATCTAAATTAATGACCATTATCTATGAACATTGGCTCACCAAGCCATCCATCCCTCCGGGATCTCTAAATTGGTGCCAAGCAGGTGTCACGCCTGTCTGGGAGGATAAGCAGCACTGTATCCGTTTAGTAGGAGGCCACCGCGAGTCATTGTGGAGGAGTCGTCGCGAGCCATATATGCATTCACTCACCTCAAACGAAGTTAATAATTGAAGGCGAGTGCATGACGTGTGCCTGGGGATTGATCAAAGCCGAGAGCTTCATCCTTCATTCTTGTATCCACGAACCAGTATAAAGTGAAACAATACAGTGACCAATGAGTATGCATGATCATTACTGATTACTGACTAACTATTCATTGTTTTGATTTATGATTCTCAAGTGCTTTGTTTTATGAAAATTGTGCAAGACTCGAAGATCTATATCGTAATAGCCAATGCATAAGTTCTAGGTTTGATTGCATGTCAAAACACTACGTTGCGCTGTAAGTTAAGGCATTGCTTCATACGTAAAAGCTCTACATGCTCCAAAAGAATATGAGCGAGTGAACAAACTTGTATCCTACCCAAGTCATACAAAAAACCCAAGAATTTCAACAATACAGAAAAAAGCTCAAGCAAACACGATAATTGTGCACCAATACGCAATTTACGCTGCGTGCATCGACTTTTTCCGTCCCCTAGGGGTGAATACTATAGCTGCATTATTCAGTGCTTCAAAGACATCGCAGTTCAAGACTAACTGAGATATTTATGAGGAATCTGAAGATATCAATCTTCAAGTGATCAGTGTGGCAACCGCACTCCCTTTGACACCGTTATCATATTACCGAATTCTGTAAGCTTAGGCTTATATCGGTACCCTCGGTCGTTCACTCGTCAAGTGGTACAACAAGTTCAAGATGACTGTAGAAGCATTTTTTTTCATTATCTTAGGAATGCTCTCCAGCCTCCTATATACATAATCATACGTATTCTTAATCAAATGTCATCTACTACAGTATGTCACCTCATGTGCATTGTAAATTGCGAAACACGTTTAATTATTTTCACTTTAGACAATAATAAACCCTTCATCTGCTGTCACGCTATGATCACCCGATGTGTCCACTTTCAAATATTTCATAATTACCAAATTATCAGTATTCAATGTACTTCTGCCTACATCACCCAATTAAAAACGCCGGTATACCATGTTTTCGCAAACTCCATGTGTTCAACGTTGTGCTCCGTATTTACATTGTCTGTTCAAAACTGCTTTCAAAACGCTTTAGCCTACGCCTATTTCCAGCAGTATAAAAGCGCTGCCATGAGGTACAAAAGCAGTTCATCTACTTTCTCAAGGTTTTCGTTGAATCGTCATTCCCTGGTAGTTTTAGCTCTCTACATGGTGCTTTGTGAACACCTCGTTCTGCGTCATCACCATGTTCTTGATGCCATACCCAAATTTTTTTTAATACTAGTCTTCAATCTGCGATTTTTTATGCACTTTCTTTCTGGTCCAGTAGCTACATGTGCCCTGCAGTACATTCATGGTCGCTGGTATCCACAAGTGCCTTGCATTAGTGAATCCCTTCATTGCTTCGCACTCAAAAGATTTGCATAATCTTAGACTGTTTAGGTCCTTTTTCAAGCAAATTAATTTCGGATCAAATCCATCTATGATGTTTTTCTGGAGTCTAATGAGTGTTGCCACTTACAGAGATTATGCTACCTAACACTTTGTACTTTTGATAACTGCCTGATGCCTTTTAGGTCCTTATAGGTTTGCGGCTTGCATTAAGGTGCAATCAGTGTTTTGAACTACACCGTCAGTACCTTTACAGATTTTGCTGAATGAGAATGAAGCGAACAAATTCGAAAAACGATATTCAATTTCACAATATCCTATGATTTGCTCGGAGAGCAATCGGCATCTACAAAGTTGCTGTCACTGATATTATTATATGGAAAACGAACGACTCAAACAAATTCTCATAACGCTGTGAAAGACGACGACTTGAAAGTCTATGTAAGACTGTGCATTCAAAAATATCTGAGTTGAAAAGCAACGTGGAATCTTACTACGCGAACACAACGGCCAACCAGCGTCTTGACTTCAAAATTTTGCAGAATGCCGACAAAATAAATTAGGCATCACGTATAACTGCAACGTTCCAGTCAAATTCTGGATATTGAGCAACTTTATCTACTCGTAAGTAGAACTATATCTCTACATGGAACACTACACTATGTGATGTGTTTGAACCAATTTACATTACGCAATTGTTCTTTTTATGGCGCAGGTATCTTCATCTTGCAAAAATATAGTTCGGGAATGTGTGAAGCACTGGTTATAGGTGCTCTGTAACAGACATGATGAATCGAGAGCTGCTCAATAGTTCGGTCCCTCGCACAAGGCTCACTATGCCTTTCTTCTATCCAAAGTTGTTGAACTGGTAATAGATTTGTCTGAGAGTCACCGGAAATACTGATTTGCTACATCTAGCAAGCCACCATGACTCATTATATAAGTCAGGTATCCAATTCGTCACCTTGAAAAATGCTAAAAATTGGAAACAGATTGGCTTTCTCGGAGATTTATTAAAGTCGAGAGGTGATGCCTATCAGAGCATGAGGCTCTTAATACTGCGTCTTCTCACCCTCTACGAAACACATAACTGTAGCGTCCCTATGGATTTGATCTTCCTCTTACATGCTTCCACCTGCCTGTTTAATTGCTTATAAGCCAAACTGGTCATGCCGAAATTGTGTCACACTCGATGGGATTATTGGTTCTCTCTTGGAAGATCAGTCAAGACTGCCTTTAATAAAGCGCTTGTAATACCACACCACACACTGGTCATCTCTTTTCTCTTCGTCATCATTATTCATATCCGTTCCTTGGCACTTTATTTAATGAGTCCGTCTTCGCAGTGTTTATTTTAGTACTTCTGGGATTAGTTGTTTTTCCTTATCTTGAATGTCGTGGAACACTTGGGCACGTCTCCCGACAATCTCAAGGATAATGTGGCTGTGACGTCTTAGACGGTGTTCCTTGTCGACGCCGAAGAGTGTTAGAGATCACGGTTTAACCCGTTCGCGCCGTGACGAGTATCACGACCACTTGGTCACGGTGCCCCTATGTCCGTGATGAGTAAATCAGTTGCAATTACGCAAAGTCTTCCACTCGCTGTACTGTTTGCTGACAAAGTTTAGTCAGAGACTATATAGAAAGATTGCAGACGTTCGAGGGCATCCCAACTCGAACCCACGAGTGAGTTATGGATAGTAGAAACTGTACTAAAATTAATTATGTTGCTCCGTCAGAACTATATTTTAATTACCGCTTTCCTTCTCAAATAGGAAATTTCGGAAAGAGAAACTGTACTACTTTCTGTTATGCTACATACGCGATGGAAAAAGCAACAGACTTGTGCGAAGATATACCTCTTCTTTCCCAAAAAAGAACATAATAAATCTCCTTCCACCATGGTTATCATCAGTAATTTCCTCAAAGAATTGCACTAAAATTTTGGGCAGAATTAGTTTTGAGAGGCATAAATTGCATATACTCCTCCAAGCAATACATTTGACACTACTTTGTAGATTTGTATTCGATGTGAAAGAAGACTTCGGTGGCAGATATTGAACAATATTCAACTTTGTTTTCAGAATGTTCCTTCCACTACTTGTCATCTGCTTGATTGACATTGAGACTACAGAATATAGTTCGTTTGAATTTTGTCCTCGAACTTTTGGTTAATTCTTATGTTCGACGTTTAATGAATAATTACGGTGAATGCACGAATGCAAAAAGCTCCACAATCATTTTCATTTCAGTCGAAGGACGCGGTTGGGTGTGGGGGCCGGAGGCTGTGTGTTGCTGTGGATGCACTCCTCTTTATGCAATTTACACATGCTGTCAGTTTTGCAGAAACTTTTCTGAGTTCCTTCTTCTTCTAAAATAACGTAGTTATATTTACTTATAATGAGAGGCACCCATGAAAGATCACTACTTCATCCCCTCAATGCATGTGGAATGTTTTTAGGGAAATGGAAATCACTTCTATATCATATAGCTTTGACGTTTTTTTTTTATACTACTCTCAGCTGGCATTACTACAATTACCAAATTCGACTACTACAGCTGGTAGCAAATGTGTAGACATCATCCATCTCATCAACTGCCTGTGCACCTGGCTGTGAGCATTCAATATCGCGTGAAAGTACGACTCGGCAGTAGTGATACCACACGCGACACACTGAACTTTACTTCAAAGTAGTGTTCAGCGTGGGGTGTGGCACTAATGAAGCGGGTGATACTGCTGAAACGTGCATGTGCCTCCGACGTATCAGCATCGAAAAAGTTCTAAACATAACCACAGACTTTATTATTACTTGCTTTTACTTGGATACATGAGCGGTCTTTTTTCACGAACTGTGCCGACTCCAGCACATTTGCCATTCGTCTCTGCTTCTCGCGATTGTCGTCCGTTGCAGTGGTATGATTCGATCAAGGCAGATACCGCGAGTATTCTCACCGTGATATGTATGGGCAGCTGCGAGTTCAGCTAAATATTTCTTGTTATAAACACGTCCTCCAACATGTGAGTGGCCGTCCTAGAAGTCGGATACATCCACGCTGAGTCCACTCTAAAGTTCGTCTTGTCCATTTGTAGTCTCATCTCTATCAATATTATCTGACTGGAATTATAACTAAGCAGTAGTGTTTCGTATTATTATTTTCCACATAGTTACTGAACTGATACTGTCGCTTTTTTTCAAGAGGACATGCGGCGCAGTGATCGGAGGATCTAATTTCACAAAAGATCTATGCTTCGACCTCGCATTCATTGACATCAAGTCATATATCTTTCCGGGGTCGGTAAATTGTTACCACATTGGTCCGATACTTCTCTGGCAAAAAAACAACACTAATTCAATATAGCTGTAGGACACGGCGAGTCAGCGTAAAGGCCAGATATGCATTCAGTCACCTCAGGCGAAAAAAAAAATTAGGACGATTGCATCACGCATCTCTCAGAGATTGATCAACGCTGAGAACGGTATATATTTACTTATATGCATGATATATAATATCCATATATGAGCGTATACACATGTACTTACATATATGCATATATATATATATATATATATATATATATACATATTTATACGTATTGGTGGGTGTATAACTGGGTATATTTCAAACATTATAACACGCTCGAAGCGGTTTAATGAAAGCTTATCTATTTTATCATCCAAATCAATATCTGTGAGCATGGCTATATTCACTGTCGATACCGATTACACGAGGCAGCAACGACAGGTTCGATCCACGAGAATTGTTCCCCGGTTTTAAAAAACTCCTCGCCTCTCAACCAAATTAAAGATCAGTTCCTAAGACCGACTTTCTGTTAAATCTCGGCATAGTTGAAATAGATGACAGGTTTCTTCGCTTAAGCAACTCCGAATTGTTAATGACAGCATTTATTGACTGCAAATGTTGTGATACAATAATAAACTGTTTTAATGATGCAATAACAAAACAGCATTCGCACAGTGGCTAACGTTTCCGCGAGGGCCGCCTTTTTCAGAGCCTAGAAAAGCCACATTGATCCACATTCCACCCGGTCTAAAGCCTCCGTAACTTCAGCAGGAAACGAAAGAAACGATTATAGATATCTTAGTAGAAGACTACTTTGTGAAAAACTCGCCATTCCGATGTTCTGGGTATTTCAGGTATTGACTGAAGACTACCCGCTTAAGTCAATACATGACAGGCCTGTGCCTCAGGCCGGAAAGGTTAGTCCGAGGTATGGTGCAAGGTAATGCATGATGACAAGGCTCCTCTTTCGGTTCATTTTTATGCCTTTACTCTGTATACGAAAGGCTTCCAAGTTTTACGCGCTCTTTTTGGTTCTCTGCGAGAACCGTGATTTCAAAGTGAAAATCTGCTCCTTTATGCTTTTCTTCCATATACGTGCCAGTAATTTGGGTGATAGGGTGAGAGATGAGTTTTCCCAGCTAAGTGTTCGTTTACGCGTATGCAGAGTAATCTACTAGTCTCGCCTGCATTCATCCCTCATGCCTTACAAAAGATTAGGTAAATTATATCAGACCTTGCGTCGCCACAGGCCCTACAGTTTGGGGAATTCTGGCAGTCTTTCGTATCGCAAAGGCGAACGCCATGCAGTCGGTTGCAAACTAATTGGCACCTTAGTGACTTCAAGGATACTTCGACTACTACGACCGAATTATCCACCTACTCTGTTGAGCAACGTTTGACAGCTGTACTCTCCTCACCAGACTTTCTGTATAAAGTTGCTGAATTTCCGCTGAATCTCACTTGTGGTGCTGAAAACAATACGGTTACCATTAGAGATGACTATTTATAGCGCCAAGCTCAGGGATTACATCATATATCTTTTCCTGTGCACACATTGATAGCTGTCCAAAACATGTGTTCCGTATGTGCGCGTTTTGTACGTAGACGGATGAGAAGATAGTTAATAAACCAAGGTATGTTGGCTGCTTCGTTTGCGGTACCACTTTGTGTTTCAAGAGTTTCCAGAAGTGTTGACGTAAACATTCAAAAATGAGAGCCAATTTGCTTTCTGTTTTCACGGATGAACCTTATGCTGTCTGTCTGACTATTCAATAGCTCAGATCGTTTGTCCATCTCCTCTTGTACTAAGCAGATAACGAAGCAATCATCTACATACCTATAGTAGAGTAGCGGCCAGAGATCGAATATTGTGCGTCTTCACTTGAGACATCCAAGCTATAGCAAGGGTTCAGAGCTAATCGCTGTCTCATTGCCAGCCCTCTGATTTATGCAAAATGATTCCCAGAACCATCTGAAAAAAGAGCAGCCTAGTACTCCTCAAGGTGAGAAAAGCCACATCTGTTGAAGGTCTTTCTTACTTTGTCAGGAGCTCGCAGACTAGCATGATGGACTCATTGCACGTTTGGTTGTATAGAAGGCGATCGCATCAGAAGATTTCATTACGTGAGCGTTGTTAGCAGACGCGTTCAGTGGACGGTCCTGGAACATTTAGATATTAATGGGATGGACTGGAATGTGCTCTAGTAGCTGGACTAGTATTAAGCTTAAAAGCCACGTTATCTATCCGTTGAGCTGTCCACGCTGTTGATAATGAGTCCAACCATGAGTTTGATGGATTAATAGACACAAGACCATCAGTGCATACAGCCGATGAGTTTCAAATAGTAAGTATAAGATAGTATATTGTGGTTGATCTAGTTTTAGTTGAGAGGTAAAATAACAGATGGATATCGTTTTTGGAATTTGTTATCAAATGATGGACAACAAAGTGCAGTGTCTTGAAGATTTTTTCGTTGTCGCACCATCCGACCGTTGAGAAATAACGAAGAATTTTGCTCCCTCAGCACTATCTGATAGTCTAACTGCTTTTGGATTCTGTCAACTCCCGTACCTGCCGCATGCTACTTTTCCGTGTTGTTGTTGGGTTGGAACTGAATCTTTCTCGCGCGATAGTGGTCAAGGCGTGCTTTTGGCTTCTACATCGTCCGTGAGCGGTCGGTTAACTTTTTCATTCCTACTTTCATTCTTCGAATTCGCCCTCAACACTATCTCCGAACATGTTGGTATGAAGTCCGACCAAAAATCTGCCGCCGAAAGTTAATGTCTTGGAATCAATGTCGTTGAGATCTGAAATAGCCCTTGCGAGGCAAAGCCAGTAATCCAAGGAAACCAATGTGTACAACCACAATACACCTGCGCCAGTATCTCGCACACTGGCTTCGCCCGTCTGCGGCATCAGGTGATGAGAAGACCAGTGAGAGGCTACCAAATCACGGGATACACCGAACGTCTCCGAAATCGGAACTTTCGAGCACGCAAACGACACGCCATGCAGACAGTCTTTCACTCTGCGCGTGAAATACAAGAACGCGCTCCTCTGACCACATTCTCAAGGATTTCTTGACGCAGCACACCGCATAAAATGCTATGTGATTGCCGTATAAGAAGCGAAAATCACGACAACCGACATGCATTAATTCAACAACATGGCGCTAATAATTCGGAGACAAAAATTACACTCATAAAATGTCGGCGTCGCAGGTTTTACCGTTCACCCGTTTATAACCCATCTCGTCAAACCTCATAAAATCCTTTCCGTCGCTCAACCATCTTTCGACTCCAACTAAAGCGCAACCAAAACGTCAGAATCATCAGCTGATACTCACCGACCTACTCAATTGTGAGCCCGAACTAGATGCGCTTTATCATCAGTTCAAGGAATTTGTCCGCAGCAAAAAGTCATTTTACAAATCCATTGTCGGTGACTTCAGTGCTAGAATAAGAAGGGCAAACGACAGCGAATACAGGTATGAAAGGTTTGGATCAGGAAAAAAAGATCAGAGCTGGAACCGTCTTGCAGTAATCCTGTTTGCAGCACGTCTCTTTCACGGAAATTCACTTTTATAGAAGGCACAATATCGCCGCTGGATATGGGAAGTCACCTAAGCACGACACACGCGGAGATTGACCATATGCTTATGAACAGAAGATGGTGCGTACTTGGCACATGCGTGGTTTCATCACTGTGTACTGGGTCCAATCACTCCTTTTTCGAGCGAAAGTTCGATTTGGTCGTACGCTGGAAAAGAAATCATGTCATCGATTGGGAAGAAAATGTTGAGCCGTTTACTGCCAAGACACTTCAAACGAAATCTCTCCAGTCACGACTGGCAGATAAGGGTAGATCTAACTAAAGACTGTGAGCGACTTGTCAGGGGCTCAAAAGCTATGGAGAGACCGCTTCAGCTACTCCAACAGGATGATCAGAATGCATCTCCACAACCACTGAAGGGTTGCTTGAAAAGAGGAGAAATTGAGGCTCTGCTCCAAAATGTAGCTCAACTGCCAGTAAACTCTAGCTGCGGAAGTGCTCTGCAGAAAGACCCTTACCGGTAAGTCAGAAGAGGATGTTGAAATAGAACTAGTCTAAAAAGATGACGTCGGACCAGAGGTGATATAAAGTTCCTCTCGCTTCGCTGATGAATGGCGATGGGAATGCCAGAGCATTCAGCTATGTCACGGAATCTATAACGAAGAAATTTACACCAGCCTTCCAGTTCCACAATTTCCGTTCCGGACCTCAAAATCCCCACGGAGAAAAACCACCCAGGATTTTACCCTCTGAAGTAAGAGTTGCGATAGAATACATGAAAAATGGCTCAGCTCCAACGCTTAATAGCATCTACCGTACGATTTTCTCAGAGCTAGGGCCATTACCTACATGTGCTACTCGCTACACATATGGTTTCCCTACCTCCAAAAAAAATTTCAGACCAGTAAAGGCCGTAGCGCACACTCATCGCCATAAAGAGGGTGACCGAAAGGATCTCATAATTATCGTCGAGGTAGCTTGCTAAGTGTGCTCTTCATGCTCTTTACGAAAATTATACTTCTGCGCATATCTAGAACTCTGGATGAGACTAAGCCATCTGATCATGCAGGAATCCGCAAGGAATTTTCTTGCATGGACCACATCCAAACCGAGTCACAAGTCATCAAAGTCTGTCGCGAATTTCACATTCCTTTAATCCGTACATTTCCCCACTATGAAGAAGCGTTTGATAGCGCTGAAACAAATGCATTCCTCTCTGATCTCTAACAACGTTCATTGATCAAGGAGTAGATTCCTTCCCATATAGGATCCTTGTCAGACTGCTATAGAGACTGCGCCGCAAAAATGCAGCTTTTTCATCGATCTCTGACTATGCTATTTGTAAAGGAAATCGACAGGACGGTGCGATATCGCCAAAGCTGTTCACCGCCGCGTTGCATTGAGTAGTGAAGCCATCTGATAAAGACAAGAAGGTCATTAGCGTCAATGGAATATTCCTGCAACATCATCGTTTTGCGAATGACATCGCTATCTTTTCAAATTAAACGAAGCAGAAAAGAAGATGGATTACGAATTAATGGGATAAAGGCTCAATTTATAAACAGGCCATGAAACAACGGTGACTGAATCACAATATATGGTTCTTTGATTGCGGAAGGTCACCCTCGTATGTGCACCTTGGGCACTCTTTGAACATGGAACACAACATGCAGGATAAACTAGATAAAAGAGGTGAGCAACATGAGCCCATTCTTTCTTCTTAAAGTAGCCATCGACCGGCTAACGGACCTAAAACTCCGTGCTCACGTTTTCGATTCAGCGGCCTCCCGGCGCTCTGCTATGCAGCCGAGACGTGTGCTGAACTTCCACCACTTCATACTGCTACGAACAACTCACAGAGCGCTTGCAATGTCTTCTGAAATTTAGTCGGAGTACATAACATCTGGCCGGCTTGCTTGCGGAGTCTATATCTTTGAGGTCTGTATCATCTTCGTGGCCGAGAGGTCTATCCATCTATAGGAAACATGGATGGGCCGGTAGTATACTGAAAAGAACAGATGACAGATGGGCGAGAAGAACTACGGAGTGCATTTCACGACCATGTACGCTTTCTCGAGGACGACCACCTTCACGTTGGACCTATTGTACGAGTTCGTTCAAAGAATTAAGGAGCTGAAATTACAGCTACCAATATTTTTTAAATCACGGTATGACACTTACAGCGCCCGCCATGCTCAAAGACCACCGTCATTAACGACTGTCACGCAACAAAGGAACGGATGGAATATGTGCTCGGGCCCGCGCAACTAGTGAGTACGAACTGCCCAACTATAAAAGTAAGTATCCAAGTGCTCAAGGATTTGAAAAATTCGTCCAAAAATAACGAAAATTGATATCTGCCTTGTTATTAGGGTACCGTTGTCTAAGGAACGCTCGAGGAAACGGTGCTGGTATTGCCCAACATTTTGTTGTTCATGCATGTTCATGTTCGATAATTCCAGTCCGGCTCTATAACAGAGCAGGTCTTGAAGTTCTTGCAAATTGCGCGCAATACTGCGCAGGGTCTTCTAAAAAGTGGGTTGAACTGGTGAGAAACTTAGGCATATTCAAGACCGTACACGCATTATCGGAGAGTGTCATGCGACTCACAAGGTAATTTTGGAATACTCCACTCTCTACTCTCTCTCTCTCTCTACTTGCTCTCTGTCTCTCCCTCTCCCTCTCTCTACTCTCCGTTAGTCTAGCGTGGGTGTATAGATGATTGCTTTGTCATCTGATCAACTATAGAGGAGATGGAAGAATGATTGGGGTTACTGAATAGTCAGGTAGAAGGCATGAATTTCATTCAGGAAAAAGTGAAAGCAAATTTGTAAGCGTTCAAGCGAAGATTCAAAAGCTCCTAGACCACAGAATGATACCGTAAGCGAAGCTGTTGAAACAGCTTGGTTCATCACTCATCTGCTCATCCGTCACACACAAAACATGCATTTGTGAAGAACATGTTTCGAACAGCTATCAACGTGTGCACAGGAAAGAACGTGAGGTGGAATCCCTAAGCACGACTCGAAAATTAGCTGTCTACAACGGGTACGACACGATAGGAACGCATCAAGTTGATTTAGATTAAATGACACCCTAAACGTAAGGTTTAGCAAGAATTGCGTTCCATTCATACTGTATTTCTAACAGAGTAAGCACAACTGTTGAACGTTGCCTCAAAGGGTAGGTTGGATAATTCGGACAGCAGTAGTGAAGATTTGAGAAGCGAAAGATTTCCAAATTTGCACAAACTTTAGAGACGATAAGCCTAGGATCTGGTGCAATTCAACTGATCTCTTGCAAGGCAAGCGGAATTGAATATATTGGCAAAACGTGTAGATAACTTTGCATCCTTGTGAAAGGACACAAATTTGAATTATGCGACTCTGATTCAAAAACTCCACTATTCACACATAGGCGCCGAAATCCTGCAAAACAAAGTTGGACGTCAAATTCACGGCCGTCTCACAGGGATCAAAAACGCCCGCATGTGAAAATTTGGAAACCTTATTTATATATAGTAAAGGATAAAAAATGAGCCGCAAAGAGGTGGCCCGCAGTCATGCTTAATGGACGAAAGCCTTTGTGGACTGGATTTCACATATCAAGCGCTCCACAGGTGAGCCATTGACGCGATGTTCCGGTATCATTATGAAAACCCAGAAGAAAGGGATGATGCCTGAATCCCTAAAAAGATGAGGACTCACTATGTTACTCTGCACGCGATAGAAGAAAATGGAAGTGTTTCAGGGGCCAGTTCATTTCATTTGACGATGAACGGGCGACAGGTGATACAGATGATGAATATACATAGAGGATTGTTGATGAAGATACAAAATAGTCGACATCAGATCAGAGTGAACCGACGTTTCATCCACACCGCTGACTCGTTTTATCCTTACACTACTGATAAAGGACTACCACTAAAGAAATAAGTAGATATTATAAGGAAACAAACATAAACAACAAACTACGTTAGAATTGAAAATCCCCAAATTACTCTTACCAAGCACCAAGCTGACCATTGCCGCATCCTGGGATTTCTTCATTGATAAGCTTATTATAACTCCACTCGCATAAGTGTTTTTTAAAAATTTTCTTAAGTTTGGAAAACCTTTATATGTGCAAGAACTGTTCTCATCCTTTTCCTTCGATTCCTTAAAAAAGTATTATTTTGGGTAAATCTGCCTCAATTCAGATATTCTCAAGCAACATTCTTGTATATGCTCTATTCCCAGATTTCCGCAATCTGCGTTTAGAGCTCAGATCAAAATACACTGGAGAAAGAGTTTGTATAGAATCTCATAAAAAAAAAACTATGAACGAATACTATGGTAGCGCAAATTTATGGCACACTGCTAATGAGTCGTCACTTGTCTATCAGTTATCGTCTATTGTGATAGTCGTAGTTGAGGAATAATGGAGATAACTATCCAAATTACTGCAAATCAAGAGTATTTTTTGTTGAGTGGAATGTTGGCAGGCATTTTAGATGGTGTGCGCGACATAAACACTAAGAAAACATTCAGGCCTCTGAGGTAATTCACGAGCTTTTACGTCACCGAATGAAATATGTCTTTTGAAAAGACTGAGATAACACTGCACTCTTACCGCTTCATATGGTCCATCAGGAAAACGATACATTCACATGAGTACGAGAACAAGTTAAGAAGGATTTAAGGCTAGTCAAAGATAGTCATTAATGCTTCCGAAAGAATTTTTGATAATGCCGAAACTGGAACATGTGAAAGTGGATATCGATAAATAGCAATACGCTGATTTAAAATTTGTTTCCTGATCACATCAGTCAACTTGTGCAATGGTGCACATACCGGGGAACGAGTAAAGTTGTTCTGTACATAGTATTTCGACGCGCGAAAGGTCTCCTTGCTAATCAATGGTAGTGACAGATGTTTGCCGCCACTGAATACTTTTCAAATACTGTCATACTTTTCGAGACTTCTCCTCGTTCGCTCATCTCGCTTGCCCGCTAAATGATCAGTGCTGTTGGAAATGTTTAACACTGTACTCGAAAATCAAACTGAAATGTGAATTTCTAAAAGCCAATTTTCTAGCTTGCTAACGAAGAGAACATGCGGCTTTGCAGGATAAAATGCGATATTAAATCCACTGAAGGGTAACTTCTCCTTCAGAGCAAGCAGTTTCTCACAGTCTTACATAGTTCAATAACTTGATTCATGTTATTTCAGTTTTGATCACTATGCTAACAAAAACAAGGATAAATTCTGTCTTGGAGATTAGAACCACAAGCATGATACAATGCAAGCCATTATCAATCCATGCATATGCTTTGAAATAACTCTATGAAGCTTGATGATTGAATTTGTTTGACCTTCTTATGCAATAAGTGAGCACCGATCTATCCTAATGCTTTGTAGATTGAATCATATGGCGGGATAATTTAAGAATGCACAGTATAATTCTAAACTGTTCACACTCACCAACGCTTTGCAAGCATACTACGCAATCATTGGTCAATTCCATACTGCCACGCCCAAAACAAAGACACGCTTTCTCGTGCTCTAATTGATGGGTATAAGTGGCGTAAAAACGGTGACAATAATGTGATTTGCTATCGTTTATCTGCCATTGATGAAACCTGATTTGCCACCGTGTAACTGCATCACGATTCCTTATTCAACACAAATTTGGCTTCATCTCATCGCCCCAAGATCACTAGTGGCTTCTATAAATAAATTTTCTTAGTAACCGACAAGCCCTAACAAATCCACAGCGGAAAAATGGATATTCAGAAAAACAAAACGCTTGGAAACTTTTCAAAGATGATACGAGAAACGAAAAAAGAATATCTAGTTTAGTTGCAAAAAAATCAACAAGCAGCTTGACGTCTAGGCATGGGCCTTTTTATTGTTGCCTTCATTTGCTCCTATACCTTGATATCCTTGAACAAGTCAGTTCATTAATGCTAGCATTAAATCTTGAATCACGATATTCAGAGAGTCATGCAAGTAAAAACGGAATGCAGAAACAAAATATGTCAATACCTGATGGATTCCAAGCATGCTCTTTTAGTCAGAATAGACTTTGCTCGGCGCATTACTATATTGTAGGTGAATCGGGAAGAATCTGCCAACAGACCATGTATTCAACAAATACTGGATTTTCAGCGGCCATTAACGTTCTTGGAGCTTGCTGTGCATAGTATCAACCACTCCGGAAGGCGAGTGTTTTTTTTGAAAACGATTTATAAAGGCCTTTTCCAGTGGACACAGGGTTTTAATAAGAATTCTCTGGGCGCTTTTACTTTTGGTGTTGCTACATAATCTCTACTAATGGTATCATATAGCCAACAAGGATTTTTGTATCAGTACGCTAACACCTGTCGCTTAAATAGTGGTAAGGTTGGAGCTTCATCTTTTTAGAAAATTTCAAAATGCCATAGTCAGTTCACCTTAAAACCAGACAATTCAGCATCATATCTAATTCAATAATGATGCATTTGAAAATTAAAATCCAAATGAGTAGCACGTGAGCGATCCACCTCAGATATTTTTTTTTGCTTCTCGCAAAATAAGATATGAGAATAATCTTCCATGTGTCGTTAGCATTTTGTTACACTTAGAATACGTTGCGGAATAAGGCAAGCTACGATATTGATGTAAGATATAAAGAACACGGCGTCGTATGGTAAATATACTCATCGAACCGGTCATGGGTGTGGTGCAGCGATGTAGATGGATTTATTTTCCCTCACTGCGTGACCATTAGCACAATTACCTTCGTTTGTCCACAAGTCTAATTACATAATTTTTATATCTGAAATAAAAGGATAAAGCTAAAGCTCTCGGCGTCGATCAATCCCTTAGGGTTGCGCCATGCATTCGACTTCAATTACAAGCTTCGTCTAAGCTGAATGCATATTTAGCCTCTACAATGACTCGCAGTCTCCTCCTATGTATCAAGTCAGTGCTGCTGTCCGCTTGGACAAATCTACTGCCAGCTTGTCCCATGAAGTAAGAGAATTTGCCGAGCTTTCAGCGTGGGTCGAACCAGCGACCACCAATTGATCGGTCAGCTGAGCCGCAGAGCAACTCTAATAATGCTTCGCACGTGATCTATAGTATCATATACATAAAATATAATAATAATAGGAAATTTTTACTCTTTTTGATGGGTTCTACACTCTTCCTCATCGTGCGAGTCCCAGTACTTTTAGCATTAAACCTCGTAGCTGGTTGAGCACGTGTTCTGGCGATCTCAAAATAAGCCTAATTGAGGCTTTTCATAGGACGTTTATTGTTTACTGCCGCAGACCTTTTGTGATTGAAGAACCCCGCCTCGCGTGGAGCATCACAACAATCGACCGTGCCCCTTTTCTTTTTAATTTACATTCAAAAAGCAATAAAAATCATTTACCTGAAATAATGGCACATTTTAATAATAATAAGTAGTAATAATAAATTCAATAGCAATAGTATTGCGACACTTGATAATGTAAATTTTATGTCGTTTCATAAGTTTGTGAAAACTGAGAAATAGGCAACAAATCCTCCAACAAAAGTAAAATTTGGTAGCGTTTGATTGTGCATTTTCTTGCGAACATTTTGATGTACAACTTGCCTATACTTGCAATAACAATATAGGTGCTCTGTAATACACATGATGAATTAGACGATGCTCAATGGCTCGGTCCCGCGTTAAAGCCCTTTTTCGCTCCGTGCTCGTTGAACGGTGCTAGACATGTCTGGGTATTAGCGGAATTAATAAAGTATTGCATCTATAGGCCACTATGGGTCAATATATAGGTCAGATAACCATTCCGCCACCTTGAAAAGAAGTTAAAAATTGGAGACGCATTAGCTCATCTCTCAAGGACTGATAACATTGAGAGGTGCCACTGATCAATGTATAAAGCTTCTATTACTGCTGTATTTTCCACTTTCTACCAAACACACAGTCAATGACATTCCTGTGCCTTTAATCTTCCTCACATGCTTCCACCTGCCTTTTTGATTGCCGATGAACCAAACCGGATATGGCAAAATAGTCTTAACTCGACGAGATTCTTAGTTTTCACTTGGTAGATCAGTCAAAGCTGCTTTGGATAAATCTCTTGAATACCACGCTATACAACGGTCGTCTTTCTTCTTTTCACCTTTTCAGATAACGTCTTCTAGTTCAGTCTATGTTACTTGAAAATGTTTCACTTTCAAACACAAGGGCTGAATAAAAGCATTTTAATTGTTCATAACAATCGCATAGTTTACTCCTCTCTTATTTTTGCAACCTTTTTCCATAAAATCGTCCGTTATGATATCATTGTTTATATTCGCAAATTTGACACTTCATTTTATCGGTCCTTCTTCAGAGTGTCTTTATCACTGTGCGGTTACAGTACTTTTAGCATTCAATTCACTCTTTCTTCTTCTTGAATTCCGTGGAGCACTTTTGAGCCACGGTTCCCAGCAATCCCAAGGTACACTGGCTGTACCTTTCCGTAGGGTGCCCCTTGTTGACTGCCGGAGAGTGTTAGGGAGCAGGGTTTAGCCTGCGCGCGCCTTGACAAGCATCACAACCACTTTATCAAGAAGCCCTTATATAGGCAATAAGTAAACCGACTGCAATTATGCAGAGTCTGCTACTTTACTGTCCGCCGACAAAAATTCAGTCAACAGACTATGTAGAAAGATTGCAGACATACGGGGACATCCAACTCAAACCCACGAGAGAATTATGATTTCTAGACTCTGCACCAACACCAAAATTAATAATGTTGCTCCATCCAAGATATATTTCTGAATTACTGTTTGATTTCGCAAATAGGCAATTTCGAGGAGTAGAAATTGTACTTTTCCTCGTCAACTGAATATACGCCATACAAGAAGAAAGTGATTTGCTTAGGAAATACTTTTTTTTCCAAAAAGGGACGTAATAAATGTGCTTTTACTATAAATATCATTGGCGATTTCCTCAAGGATGTGCACTAAAATTCTAAGCAGCATTGATTTTGAGAGGCGAACACCGCTTTTACTCCTTTAAACAACGCAGTTCTCCATTAGCTGGACTTTATAGATCTATAGTCAAAATAAACGAGCACTTCGGTGGCAGATATTGAACAATATTCAGTGTTGTTTTCAGAATGTTTCTTTCACTGCTTGTCACCTGCTAACTGGCATAGTGACTACACAATATGGTTCGTTGAATTCTGCCTAAAACATTAATTACGACTTATCTTTGGCGTCCTCAAACAACAATCACGGTCAGTGCACAAATGCGAAAGGTCGACAATCATTCTCTTTTTTAGGACCCTCGCCTAATCTTCCAGACCATGTCAAGTTGGTGTCTGGGAAGTATGCTGTGTGTTGCTGTGGATGCACTGGTCGTTATCGCAGATGCTGTCAGTTTTGCAAAATTTTTTCTGTGTTGTTTTTATTCTTCTTTCGAAATAGCTTGCTTATACTTACTTTTTGTGAAATGAATCCATATGAGAACACTGCATTCGTTTCTATCCATATGAAATGTTTTTAGGGCGTTGAAGATTCCCTTCATTATCATCTATTATTGATGTTTTTCATATTATTCTCATTTGACATTACTACTATTATCAAATTCAACTAACACTGCTGTTAGTTAATCTGTAGACAACCATCTCGTCAACTGCTTTTGAATCTCGTCTGTAAACATTCAACAATGATGTAAGAGAACGATTCGGCGGTATTGATCTCATCATCAGTGCCACACGCGACACACTGAACCCTATTTTTCACCGGCAGCGGGGAGAAAAGGAAATATGAAGTGGGGTTAAGTGTGGCTGTGGCACTGATGAAGCAGGCGATACCGCCAAAACGTTCATGTGCCATTGACGTATAAACCACGAAAAGAGCTTTAAAACATTCTCAGAGGCTCAATTTTCGTTGTTTACTGACTTAAACACTTAGACGGTCCGTCTTCACGAAATGCGCACTGCATATTTTCCATTCGTCTGTTCTTCTCACTATTGTCGTCCCCAGTGATGATGCGACTCAAGCATTGCAGCTATCGGAAGGTTTGTGCCGTGAAAAATCTAAGGCAGCGAGTACAGTCGAATAGTTGTTCCAAAAAACACGTCCGCCCAACATGTGAGCAGCCGTCCTCGGGACCGAGTGCATCCACGCGGAGTTCACTCTATAGTTTCGTTTTGTTCATTTGTCGTCTGATCTCTATAATTACTATTTAACTGGAATTATTATTACCTAATACTACTTAATATTAATAATTTCCCTTTAGCTACTATATCAATACTATCTCTTTTTAATAGCATATGTGGTACAGTGGTTATAGGGGCTCCGCATTGCACACAAGATCCGTTCTGCGATCTCGCCAATGGATCACCAAGCCATCCATCCTTCCGGGGTATGTAAACTGTTACCGAGAAAATACAGACAAGTGTGAACATCAAGGACGTGAGCAATTCGTGGAAAGTGAAGATTGCAAGTAAGAATGGGGCGGAGATTTGAAGGAGTACAAGTATAGAATGTTCCGACTGGAATTTCAAACAACCCCTTGTCTTACGAGCGAATAAGAAGATTAGTTAACAGAACCCGACTATTTATTAACCGCAGCATAGTTGGATTGAACGACAAATTTCTTCTCTTAAGCATTCACGAGGCGTCAATAACATCATTTACTTAATACAAATGCTACAGTACAATAATACAGTGTAGTAATGCACCACAAACAATACAATATTGATATACTGGCTAACGTTTCGGTGAGGTTTGCCTTCTTCAAAGCATAGAAAGATCAAATTGATGCACAATCCACTTAATCTAAAAACTCCATAATGCCTGCAGATAACGTAAGAAACGTTTTGGATAGCATAGTAAAAAGCTTCATGTTGAAGCACTCACCGTTTAAATGTCTTAGTTCTTTCAATTATTGACTGAAGACCAAATGCGTAGAGTCAGTGAATGAGTGATCTGTGCCTGTCTCAGGCCGGGAAAATCAGCACGGTAGCAACTAGGTTGAAATCCTGCTCGTCGCGCCGCACTCCGCGTGCTACATACGCGGCTGCGGCGATGAGGTTGTGGTAAGTTTTCCAATGACATATGGATATTCATCGATACTAGAGGGAATTTTGTCTGCAGTAAATGATCAAATATGAAAGAAGAGACATCCATGGAACTTGTTGTGGTAGGAACAATGGCAGTATTTCCCCTGGAGCTGCGAATCTTGAGGGAAAAAGGCATATACGTAGTATAAGATGATATTTCGAACTGGTACTGGGCATTGTTATGTTCATCCTACATATATTCAGAATCATTTTGGTCATATTCATCATCAAACAACAAATCTTCATACACAACCACTAATGAATTCCAAATGAATGAAAAGAAAGTGAATAATGAACATAGAACTTTTCGTTCGCCTAAGAACAAATGGCGACTCATGACACCAAGAGCACTAATTCCTGTACCCGACGTATTTTCAGTTGATTTCTCTCAAGACAATTTTTGTGACTCCTCTAGTTCCCATTTCCACGATTCACCTCACAAGACCATAAGTTTACAAAAGTTCATCAACACAGAAAAAAGGCACGGGCCGCCCCGTCCTTTCAATGTCTAACCTGCGGCATGAGAATTACACACATTTATTTTGTATATATGTATGTCTGCCACAGGTATGTATATGTAGGGTATGTGGTATATTGCTGTGATGTTGTTATACATTCTATGCAAGATATCCTATATGTTGAGAATTTTATACTGGTACTTCAGCGGCGCCCTATCTGAGAGTCTGCTGCAAAGCAATACATACATTTACCGGAATATGCAGAAGGAACAGGAAAGACTTGCCTAAGGAGGTTCATGGAAGGAAAACTGCGAAAAGGAGAGTGGAAAGCTATGAAGAATCAAAATGACGTTATGGTTCTGCAGTTCAAGGACGAAAGAGACGCCAACAATGCTTTCAAACAGCTCACGGCACTGCCAAATATCCTTGCAACGGACAAGTCTGAACTCGTCGTGATGTACAACTAGGCGAAAGTCGCCTGGTAGAGCCAAACTGACCAAATAGCTGCCATATCACCATTCCTCAGGAGGACTAATAAATGATGAAAGCATTTTGCTCGTTGTTAGCTTCGCAATTTGTAGATTTCGTACTCTACGTGTGTACGTCTACTATTCCACTTATCATGCACATACTCACTCAAGAATTCACGGATACTGTACCGCAACCTGCGAGGAAAATACCCAAATCAAAGGTTGAGGCGGCGACTATATATTAGCTATTTTGAGACGACCTAATCCTCCTAACCCGTAGATCTAGCCACGTCCTCGATAAGGCGTCTCCGAAGAGCGTAGAACGGCTGCATCGAGTGCAATGGAAATGCATTGAATAAAAATGTAGGTTATAGCTATTCTTTAGATCATGCATAAAAAATACACGTATTAGATGCAATCATTGTAACAAGCCACTCTTAGTTGGATGTACGATGTTTTTGATGCTATTCAAGAAATTCTCTGTTCTCAAAGCGTGTTAGACATAAATAAACTATTTGGGAGGTACTAGCATTTCTAGTAGGTCAAATTATTGTACACATTGCTGTTTACATGATTATATGTATATACAACATAAGTATATGTGCCACATTTGTTTTTGTACATGCATTGCAAGTATATATCAATATGATATATCTTATATATATATATGAATGTGATATGTTTGATCGTTATACGTATGGTTGATTGTTGAATAAACAAGGTGAATAGATCCACACAATCACAGAGGTCCACACACAATTTTTTGAATGGTAGTCCAGTTAGAGATTTGAAATGACTAGGCGTTTGTTTCACTACCAGAAGTACTTTTATAGAAATCTCTCTAACGATGAACTGTATATTTCCTAGCACATCAATTTGCACAATCAAAGTTAATTGCTTGGAAAGAGAAAAAAAATTCATTGTGAAGTTGAACAACGCATCGTGAGGGCAAAAACGTCAATCTTCTCCATCATAATAAACTTTAGTACTGAGGTGCGGAGCCCCTTATAACCACTGCCACCACATATGCTGTTAAAAAGAGATAGTATTTGATAAAGTAAGCTATAGGGAATATTAATAATATGAAGTGGTATTACGTAACAATATTCCAGTAGAATAGTTAATTATAGAGATCAGACGAATAAATGAACAAGACGAACTATACGAGTGAAGTCCGCGCGTGGATGCACATCGGTTCCGAGGACGGCTGCTCTCACATGTTGGGCGGACGTGTGTTTTTTGGAACAACTATTCAGCTGTACTCGCTGCTGTAGATTTTTCACAGGCCACAAACCTCTCCGGTAGCTGGCGATGCTTAAGTTCGTATCATCACTGGGGACGACAATAGTGAGAAGAAGAGACGAATGGAAAATATGCAGTGGCTCGCGCTAATTCGTGAAGCACGGACCGTCTAAGTGTTATAAGTCAGTAAACAACGAAAATAGAGCCTCTGAGAATGTTTAAAGCTTTTTTCGTGGTTTATAACGTCAATGGCACATGAACGCTTTGGCGGTATCGCCTGCTTCATCAGTGCTGCACAGCCACACTTAACCCCACTCTGATTTCCCTCTTCTCCCCCGTTGCCGGTGAAAAGTTAGGGTTCAGTGTGTCCGCGTGGGGCACACTGATGATGAGGTCGATGCCGCGTCGAATCCGTTCTCTTACAACAATAATTGAATGTTTACAGCGAGATTCAAAAGCAGTTGACGAAATGGTTGTCTACAGATTAACTAACAGCCAGTGTTAGTTGAATTTGATAATAGTAGTAATGTCAAATGAGAATAATATGAAAAACATCAATAATAGATGATA